>OX376204.1:5117351-5317351 GCA_947363905.1 Lithophane semibrunnea | reverse complement strand
AGCGGCAGCTTCAGCTTCAGCAAAATCACGAACGGGACTACACCACTCACGACCAGATGCAGACTCAGCAGCAGCAGCAGCAGCAGCAGCAGCTGCTTCAGCTGCAGCGGCAGCGGCTGCAGCTTCAGCAGCTGGCAATGCAGGCTCGTATGACGCCGATGACTACTACAGCCCTAGGGACGAGTATGGATTCTTAGGACCATTTGGTCCTGTTAAAGGCGGAGATGGCCCAGGATCAGGATCAGCAGGTTCAGCGGCAGCAGCAGCAGCAGCGGCAGCTTCAGCTTCGGCAAAATCACGAACGGGACTACACCACTCACGACCAGATGCAGACTCAGCAGCAGCAGCAGCAGCAGCAGCGGCAGCGGCAGCAGCTTCAGCAGCTGGCAATGCAGGCTCCAATGACGCCGATGACAACTACAGCTCTAGTGACGAGTATGGATTCTTAGGACCATTTGGTCCTGTTGAAGGCGGATTTGGCCTAGGATCAGGATCAGCAGGTTCAGCGGCAGCAGCAGCAGCAGCAGCAGCAGCGGCAGCTTCAGCTTCAGCAAAATCACGAACGGGACTACACCACTCACGACCAGATGCAGACTCAGCAGCAGCAGCAGCAGCTGCTTCAGCTGCAGCGGCAGCGGCTGCAGCTTCAGCAGCTGGCAATGCAGGCTCGTATGACGCCGATGACTACTACAGCCCTAGGGACGAGTATGGATTCTTAGGACCATTTGGTCCTGTTAAAGGCGGAGATGGCCCAGGATCAGGATCAGCAGGTTCAGCGGCAGCAGCAGCAGCAGCGGCAGCTTCAGCTTCGGCAAAATCACGAACGGGACTACACCACTCACGACCAGATGCAGACTCAGCAGCAGCAGCAGCAGCAGCAGCGGCAGCGGCAGCAGCTTCAGCAGCTGGCAATGCAGGCTCCAATGACGCCGATGACAACTACAGCTCTAGTGACGAGTATGGATTCTTAGGACCATTTGGTCCTGTTGAAGGCGGATTTGGCCTAGGATCAGGATCAGCAGGTTCAGCGGCAGCAGCAGCAGCAGCAGCAGCAGCGGCAGCTTCAGCTTCAGCAAAATCACGAACGGGACTACACCACTCACGACCAGATGCAGACTCAGCAGCAGCAGCAGCAGCAGCAGCAGCTGCAGCGGCAGCAGCAGCAGCTTCAGCAGCTGGCAATGCAGGCTCGTATGATGCCGATGACTACTACAGCTCTTGGGACGAGTATGGATTCTTAGGACCATTTGGTCCTGTTGAAGGCGGAGATGGCCCAGGATCAGGATCAGAAGGTTCAGCGGCAGCAGCAGCAGCAGCAGCAGCAGCGGCAGCTTCAGCTTCAGCAAAATCCCGAACGGGACGAAACCACCCACGACCAGATGCAGACTCAGCGACAGCAGCAGCAGCAGCTTCAGCTGCAGCGGCAGCGGCAGCAGCTTCAGCAGCTGGCAATGCAGGCTCGTATGACGCCGATGACTACTACAGCTCTTGGGACGAGTATGGATTCTTAGGACCATTTGGTCCTGTTGAAGGCGGATTTGGCCTAGGATCAGGATCAGCAGGTTCAGCGGCAGCAGCAGCAGCAGCAGCAGCAGCGGCAGCTTCAGCTTCAGCAAAATCACGAACGGGACTACACCACTCACGACCAGATGCAGACTCAGCAGCAGCAGCAGCAGCAGCAGCAGCTGCTTCAGCTGCAGCGGCAGCGGCTGCAGCTTCAGCAGCTGGCAATGCAGGCTCGTATGACGCCGATGACTACTACAGCCCTAGGGACGAGTATGGATTCTTAGGACCATTTGGTCCTGTTAAAGGCGGAGATGGCCCAGGATCAGGATCAGCAGGTTCAGCGGCAGCAGCAGCAGCAGCGGCAGCTTCAGCTTCGGCAAAATCACGAACGGGACTACACCACTCACGACCAGATGCAGACTCAGCAGCAGCAGCAGCAGCAGCTTCAGCTGCAGCGGCAGCGGCAGCAACTTCAGCAGCTGGCAATGCAGGCTCGTATGACGTCGATGAAAACTACAGCCCTAGAGACGAGTATGGATTCTTAGGACCATTTGGTCCTGTTGAAGGCGGAGATGGCCCAGGATCAGGATCAGAAGGTTCAACGGCAGCAGCAGCAGCAGCAGCAGCAGCGGCAGCTTCAGCTTCAGCAAAATCCCGAACGGGACGAAACCACCCACGACCAGATACAGACTCAGCGACAGCAGCAGCAGCAGCTTCAGCTGCAGCGGCAGTGGCAGCAGCTTCAGCAGCTGGCAATGCAGGCTCGTATGACGCCGATGACTACTACAGCTCTTGGGACGAGTATGGATTCTTAGGACCATTTGGTCCTGTTGAAGGCGGAGATGGCCCAGGATCAGGATCAGCAGGTTCAGCGGCAGCAGCAGCAGCAGCGGCAGCTTCAGCTTCAGCAAAATCACGAACGGGACTACACCACTCACGACCAGATGCAGACTCAGCAGCAGCAGCAGCAGCAGCAGCAGCTGCTTCAGCTGCAGCGGCAGCGGCTGCAGCTTCAGCAGCTGGCAATGCAGGCTCGTATGACGCCGATGACTACTACACTCCTAGGGACGAGTATGGATTCTTAGGACCATTTGGTCCTGTTAAAGGCGGAGATGGCCCAGGATCAGGATCAGCAGGTTCAGCGGCAGCAGCAGCAGCAGCGGCAGCTTCAGCTTCAGCAAAATCACGAACGGGACTACACCACTCACGACCAGATGCAGACTCAGCAGCAGCAGCAGCAGCAGCAGCGGCAGCGGCAGCAGCTTCAGCAGCTGGCAATGCAGGCTCCAATGACGCCGATGACAACTACAGCTCTAGTGACGAGTATGGATTCTTAGGACCATTTGGTCCTGTTGAAGGCGGATTTGGCCTAGGATCAGGATCAGCAGGTTCAGCGGCAGCAGCAGCAGCAGCGGCAGCGGCAGCAGCTTCAGCAGCTGGCAATGCAGGCTCGTATGACGTCGATGAAAACTACAGCCCTAGGGACGAGTATGGATTCTTAGGACCATTTGGTCCTGTTAAAGGCGGATATGGCCCAGGATCAGGATTATCATGTTCAAGAGGTCGCAAGATCTGCCGCATCACCCGTGGCCAGCTTTTTGTGAAGTACGGCACTCGCCACTTCCCATGCACTACTTGCTAGTTTATTTTTCTTTAATTTAGTTTTTTTCTTTTGTCTGGATACATCTTTTGCTTTTTATGTAATAAATCATGGGTTTTTATTACGTATTTTTTTATACAAAGTTGTAATCTGGCTTTATTATAAAAAAGGAATAAGTTTATTGGACACATTTATACACTTTTCGATAAAGTCAAATTATGTCTTGCTAACCTAAACCAAAGCAAGTCATTAGGCTCTAGTGCAATAATACGAGTATTGTATTGAATTTCTTACCCACTGTTCAATAATGTGATTAGATTAAGGAACCTCAATAAAAAAAATCGTACCGTAATTCTATTGAACTACAGCTCAAACAAAGAGTTATAGTTACATATGTCTACGGGACAGGTATATTAGGAGGAAATTATATAAAATAATTCGATGTTAAGCGCTTTCTTGGCTGAATTAAGTCGTCTAAATTCAGAAGCAACTTTAGAAGCTTCAGAGGGCCTAGACAAGTGACAATCGCTTCGAAAGCGTTTCGTTTTTGTACAACGACTTTCAACAGGATTGACATACGCTTTTCGATAGCTTATGTCAGTCCTATACATTTTTGCCTTTTCCATCATCGTTATCGCTGATAGAATGTCACTTTTTCTAGGGCCTCTAATTACATTGTCCATGATTAGTTTAGAGATCTGATTTGTAAGTACAGTTACTTCGACATATTTGGATGACGTGTTGGCGTATCTGTTAAATCCGCTGGAAGCGTGATAATCTATTGATAGTTTGATCCTTGTGGGCAAGGTAATGAGAGGCCGGTTGAGGAGGAACTGTGGCGTTGATGGTGTTCAATTCAATTCAATTAAAACTTTATTTGTGAATATAGGTACAAAAAAGGTCTTAAAGGTCATTTTAGTGTGATCTTTATGTTCTACCAACGCAATTGGTATACAAATAATCTTTACTATCCTTACTCCTTACTAATATTATAAATGCAAAAGTAACTCTGTCAGTCTGTCTACTTTTTATCGACATAATAATAATAATAGTCCTCCAGACCTTATTTTCGGCCACGGCGGCCAATCTCAACGGAGACTAGCCTTCGGCGCGGGAGATATTATCGTGCACAAGTGCTTGCGCAGACACAAGTGCACTCTCTATTCCCTCACTCTCATAGTCCGATGGGTCGGTAATCCGACACGACCGGAGAGAGATCAGGCGTAGGACCAACGGCTTAACGTGCTTTCCGAGGCACGGGATATCACACCGCCAACTTCAAACAAAGAATAAACTAAACACCAGTCTCCCAGAGATTTCCGAAATGAGGAAATAAAATGAAAATCAACATCATCTTAGACTGCATCGACAGCCAAGGTATTACAATTCCAATCAAATCGATAGAACATTAGCGCCAACGAATGAGATACATACCATCACAGATTATGGTTTAAGTTATAAAAAAAAAGAAAGACAAATATTTTATTTACACGCACAGATACAAGCAGTAATATAAAGTAGGTACCTAATTAAAATAAAATCGTTTGGCAGACACTCTTATAGCATGCATTCAAAATTCATAATTTTGTAAGTCAGAATCATCTTTAGGCATAAACATACCCATAATAATTCAAAGCAGACCATCAAATCGCAGAAAGTTCACAGTCAGAATCGTCTTTTGGCATATATTTGGGATCCTAGAGAAATCGAGGGAACTCTTCAAATATTATAGGCACACCTATACCGATTTGGGCATTTTTTATAGTAACTCGTGCAGTTGCTCTCGGAAAACACTATTTAGTAAAGTGGAACTGATGATGAATACCACAGATGGCTACCGGAATTACGCAATAATAACTACTTCATGGGTTGCGATTCGGTTGCCAAACAATGTATGCTCGTCACAATGCATATGTTCGATTATTTGGCATTCGCTAAGGCATAGTACACCCATTTTGTCAAAGGTACAGCAGTTGACATAAGGCTATTGTAACTTAGATAAATTTAAAAAAAACCACTAAAAAGCGGTAAAAAAGTTTTTATTACAGACATTTTTCATCATAAGTCAAAAACTAGTAGCAGCAGCCAGCCCGCAGTCTGAATTGTTGGCGGTTGATGGCAATAGGCTCGCCTTCTATTACATGTGACTTAAACATAACTGGCGAAATGTGTGTGTAATACAGGCGCGCATTATGTTATGTTATATCAAAAACTAAGCGGGATAATAGAAAAAAATATCTTTTGTAATGTGCAAACAAAACCCGGTAAGCCATAAACAGTGTTAATAATTTTGAACACCTGGGTAATTAAAAGTTTAAGTTTAATTAAAGAGTGATTTTTCGAACGCCAGATAACTTTTACGCGTGTAATAAAACTAAGCTATCTGGGGTTAAAAAAATCTACTCTTAATAGTTAATAAACTAAATTAATTAATAACAATGACATCGCCAAGCGGTTGGTCGAGACATCACGCGACCAGAGGGCTGGCCTATTCTTCCGCCAAAGAATCAGCATTGCCATACAACGTGGCAATGCTGCCAGCCTTTTGGGCACTTATCCTGCTGACAGCGATGCGGACGAATTTTTTGATGCACTTTAATAATGATTTCCTCCCACTTTTTACATACTTGTACATATTATTAGTATTGTATTGTAGTGTTAGATGTAAAATAATGATATTAAACTCAAACTCAAACTCAAAGCATTTATTTCAAATAAACCAATTACAGGCACTTTTGAATTGTCAAAGGGTCGGTCAGTCAGAAAATATGAAGCTAGTTGCCCATTCCAAAGCGTAGTAGGTTCCTATGCAGAAGAACGGGCAAGAAACTCCACGGACACTCTTTTAAATCAGAATATTGTTACAATATGTTGTTTACATCATTCATGTTGGAATCATACATGTGAGTACAATGTAGAAAAACGTGCTGGTTAAAAGAGTCCGTAAATAAAAGATAAAACAATTCAAAAATTAAAATAAATCAAAATAAGCCGTGGCAGCTAAGAGATGACCAGTCCCTACTGATGGCGCCCGTTCACGAACATGACGCATGGATCAGCACCATTCAGCTCAACCATTTTGAAGAAATGAAATGAAATGAAATGAAATGAAATTGTTTATTCTGTAAATAGGATATTGGAATCACTTTTACACGTCATATTAAAAAGTTGTAAAAATAAGCTAGATGAGGTCGGCGTTTCCTATCTGACTACTCTGAGAAGAAAGGCCGAAACAAACTCAGAGGTCACCGTCTCCTTTAAAGTCCAGACATAATCTTGGTCAGGCCATATGAGGACCATGTAGATAAGAGTCTGAAAGGTCTTTTGAGGAAAGAACCACACAGATTTGAGTGGACCTGTCCAGTCAGTGCAAGCATTTGTCAGTAATAGTGGAGCTCAACTGAAGGGAACTTAATGATCCAACACACACGCCACCACCAGCGAGACATTAAAGTGAGCATGACATGCTTTCAGCCGCCAGGGTACATTCAAGTCAATGAAAGACGTACCTAGTAAATGGTAGCTTTAAAGTACTTAGGTAAGTACGTAGTGCTCACACACATGTGCTATGCAGTTATACAATACTAGGAGATTGAATTTATACAATGTAAAGATAGTTTTTACAATCTTCAGCAGCTCCAACAATATTTTCGTATGCTAATCAATTAGTTGTTGCGCCCTGTGGAGCTGGACCAGCGCTGAGCCAAGCATTTATGTCAGTGATGTAATCCCCCAATTTATAATATGCTTGGCGGCATAGTGTGCGTTTTATACAAGATTTAAATTTTGTTTCATTCAGTTGGAGTATGTGGGGAGGTATTTTATTGTAACATTTTAAACAGTACCCCATGAAGGATGAGTCTACTTTAGCCAGTCTGAAGCCCGGTTGAACTAATTGGTCCCTATTTCTAGTCCTATAATTGTGTTTTTCACCTCTTTTACTAAAAAGACTTAGATTTTTCCTTACGTACATGATGTTTTCGTAGATATATTCAATCTTGTAAGTAAATAAAAATTATATAATAACAATTCTGGTCCAAAACCGGTTATGGCAACACCCCTGAGTATGAACAGAACCCACGGTCACCTGATGACATGAAATCAATGCAAATTAATACAAATTTATGTGAGAAAAGATGACCACTGTCCTCAAGATTTGACCATTTCACCTTTGACCGTACATTTAGACGCATCTTCGCAGTTAAACATGACATACTTAAATGACTTCACATAATGTGGTTGAAACAACGAGTTTGAACAAAAAAAAGTATTACTTCAGTGATTTGTTTATTAAGTTTTAGTATAATATGATTTGTAATTAATTAAAATGTCATAATTGTGTTAGTGATAAAAGTGGAAAAAGAGCTAAGTTATTTTATAACATAAATATGTGAACAAATACCGAAACAAGTTTGTTCTCGTGATCTCCGTAAAATTGGAGCAGCTTTGCTGTTACGTAAGAGATTATGTAAGTGAACATAATTTGACTATTTTCCCCACCTAACAACTAAAAATAACAGTAATACGAGTACTCAGAAGAGAACACTCAGTTAACCTACAAGTTAGATTTAAATTAGAACAACATAATACGCCTTATGCTAGCATTTAAGTCTGATTAAATCATCAGGAACTAAAATTAAATAAAAAATGTTGGGTAGGTATATAAATAAATGACAGTTAAGTTTTTTTACTACTTTAACGTACTATGCTAAACAATAAAACGTCAAATTAATTGTCAACAAAATTATGTTTTTAGCAAAAATAATACAGCACCGTTGTATCGCTAGTGAACATTTAGTAATAGGATCTAATAACGGTTTCATGTTTTACAAAATTGGAGAACTAATTTGAAAAAAAAAAATGCGGAAAAAAAATGGCGGCGCAGTGATCGTCACGGGGGGGCATTTTAAATGTTCCTAACACAGACGCAGCAGTCAGCGCGATGACGCAGCGGGGGCGGCCCTACCCCTCACTATCACTCAACTACACGCACACATACAAATTCGCCCAGTCTCCTTTGACACGCTCCACCTCGTTGAATTTCGAACAAAACTGGGCATTTACTCGCGTGGTGACGTGTCACAACGTACTGGCCACATACTCGGCTACCAAAAACTAGAGTTGCACACTAACGCAGTACGAACATGGTACGCATAAAATTCGAAAATATACCTAAGTATGCGTATATACAGCTATAGGTGTTTGTTTCTCTTGTGCGGCCCACAAATGAGATGGTACGCGGAGTGGAATGAATGCATGATTTCGGTTTATTTGACTTTCCTATCTATTCTGCGTAGGATTGCCTACAGTTTTTTTACCTACGCATATCTATCGATTGAATTATCCTAACTAATATTATAGTTGCGAAAGTGAATGAATAGATTTCATATTTTAAATATTACGGTTACTAGAATTAAACACGCCATCGTCACCAGTCGCGCGCAGACTTATCTTGCGCGCAATCTACTACGCTTTGGAATGGACAACTAGCTTTATCTTTCTGACTGACCGACCCCTTGACAATTCAAAACTGTTTTTTTTTTTATTGCTTTGAGTTTGAGTTTGAGAAGTGGTCACGGCAAAAGATGTTTAGTTTGACGATCTCTATCATTGCTAATAGCCAATCAACTTAACCATGATCCCAAAATGAGTTATTTTTTAGAACGAAATCTTTCTCAGTATATTTGGCCCAAGGATTTTGATCCAAGGACTTTTGTTCGTTGTTCGTCTGATATTTTTGTTAATAATTATTATTTTAACCAATAAAGATCAGGAAAAAAACCAATAAAGATGAGGAGCTCGTGGCTAAGTTATAACAGGCGCACGGCTCGATCGATCAGGTTAAGCTACGCTTGCTGGGGTTGGTCCTTAGATAGGTGACCATCTTCACATACCGAGACTCCTCCGTGCTTCGGAAAGCACGTTAAGCCGTTGGTCCCAGGCCGCGGCCGTCAAACGTGGATATTTGACAGTTGTTATGGGTCGTCAGAAGCCCGAAAGTCAACCGACAACCAGTCTTACTAAGGGGCAGCGTATTACCCAGTTACTGGGTTGTGGAGGTCAGATAGGCAGTCGCTCCACGTAAAGTACTGGTATTCAGCTGTATCCGGTTAGACTGGAAGCCGACCTCAACTTAGTTGGGAAAAGGCTAGGCAGATTGATTGAAAGATCAGAAAAAGCTTTTATTTCCCGCCAGCGATAGCGGTACTAAGTTGTTCCAGCAAAGTTCACTTGGATCCTTATAAGTGACCACACATTACTAACTCTAAAGCGAACTTCTTTTTCTTTTTTAGAGTTCCGTACCCGAAGTGTGCCAAACGAAACCCTATTAGTAGCCCCCAGCCTCCGCTGTCTGTCCGTAGTCCATCCGTCTGTCTGTCAGCGGACTGTATCTCATGAACCGTAATAGGTCGACAGTTGAAATTTTCATAGGTTGTGTATTTATATTGCCGCTACATGAACAAATATTAAAAATAAAATAAAGTACTAATTTATTTATTACTTTATCCCGGGGGTCATACAAAATACGTGTTTCTTTCGACGTTTTTCGCTAAATATTGTACGGAGGTACGGAACCCTTCATGTGTGAGTCTGGCTCGCAATTGGCCTGTTTTTTATATTTATTTATTTACTATTAACACTTACTTATCTACATTTGATTTTACAATTAATTTTTCACCATTTTCTAGTTATCCGGGTTTTCGCAATATCCCTAGGGTTTTCGCTAAAATACTAATGATCAAATCACCCTTCGATATTCATGTAGGTAATTTGATATCATTTAATTGTATTTTTGTGTGCACTAAAATGAATGTTTAAATTCTATGTATTCTAACAGTAGTAGTGTATTTGAACTGCCCCGTTGGTCTCGTGGTCGCAAGCGCGACTGCAGAGCGTGGGGTCCTGGGTTCGATTCCTGGGTCGGGCAAAGTGTTATTGGATTTTTCCATTAGGAATTTCGTAGTAACAGCCCGGAGTTTGGAAGTTGGCGGTGTGATGCCCCCGTGCCTCGGAAAGCACGTTAAGCCGTTGGTCCTACGCCTGATCTCTCTCCGGTCGTGTCGGATTGCCGTCCCATCGGACTATGAGAGTGAGGGAAGAGAGAGTGCACTTGTGTCTGCGCAAACACTTGTGCACTATAATATCTCCCGCGCCGATGGCTAGTCTCCGTTGAGATTGGCCGCCGTGGCCGAAAATACGGTCTGGAGGACTATTATTATTTATTATTCTAACAGTAACAGTAACGCATCACATAAATGTGTCTATGTTACAAAACAAAAAGAGCGTGTCATATTGGCCGCTGGGTTTAATTAGAATTACTTAAAAATCTAATCAGAAAGCGTACCTTTCAATTTCAGCAATAGGTAACTGAGATTGGCAATGTTCTTATTTGAAAAGTCTTAGTAAAAACCTAATAGAACTTATAAACAAAATACGCACTAAACATGACACAACACAATCAGAACGCGTGCGTTTAAGTCCAAAATAACCAACAAAAAATCATGGTTAACGCAAACGGCGCCTTTTATTACGTACGCAACTGGATACCTAATAGCGATTTTTGGAGCAGTTCTCAATATATCACGTCGGTTGCAGAATGTCACGGGGTAGGCACACACGCACGCGAATCAACACCCACACGCGTACGCCGCATCATCGTCAAGCCATGAAGTAAGGTCGGAGCAAAAAAATAGGATAAAAAAAATATGTAGGTATTTTTTATTGGTGATGCTGACTTTAGGAGCAAATTATTGGAGAAAGTGAATATATATAGGAAAGCGTTATTTAGGTAGGTACTTATTTTTAGTAAAACTTTTGGTTTAATTTTTTTTTTTTTGGACAAATTAATGAGAAATTCGGATGAAAGTTGAGATTAGTTATCCGATTCTCTGAGCCCCTCAAAGAGCTGATCTACTTTTACCAAAGTATCTTAAAAGGTCATGCCTGTTATGTTATTTGATTCTATCTTTCAACAAATGTTAATAAACAACTCAAGTGACTTGCGTTTGTAGAAAGAAAAAAAAACATTAAGGAATTTCAATGAGACAAAAAAATACATTTTATTTTAAATTCTTTTACCATTTTTTTTAACCGAACTTCTGCAAACTGTACCCCCCTTGTGGGCATTTGGCGAAGTGTGAGCGGGCCCAGTTATTAGTCCGCGCGCGCGCCCAGGATAGGTTTTCACAATTTTGAGCCGAGCCGTTTCACACAATGCCGCGCGTCATTTTCTATGATTAATAGTGGCGCGTCAGCCAACGGGTTATGGTATTGTCTATGTGCACCAAACTTGATGAAGTGTGCATAGGGTTCAGGTTTTATAAGGTGTAGGTAGGTTTCTTTGGGTCTAGCACCTGTGCGGCTGTGCGTCTGCAGCAGTATTCAGTTTTGTTTTCTTTCGAGGATTTTTTTTTGCAAATCCCTCTCTTTTACATAGCATGATACACAATACCTCTTCGATGAAATGATCAGAAACTATAAATAATAAAAATAAAAGTTAAAATAAAAATAAAAGCTGAAAAAATAAAAAAATAAAAATAAAAGCTGCGGCTTTAGTGTTAGATCATAAATATGATCCTTGACAGTAAAGTCACTGTTTCTTATTTCATTTTCGTATTTTTTCAATTTTTCTCTATATTAGGAGCGATCTTAGAAAACGTAACTACGCGTGAGCCCACAGAATTTCGGTTTAAATAAATAAACTAAAGGATAGGCAAAAAAAAACATTGTTACCTACAGAACCCCCACTAATAACAATCATAATGAATAATTAAACTAACACAATATTCGATAAATACGCCAAAATTGCCCAAAAAGCTTATGTGAATACTAAAAAGGATGGTTAGGCCTAAAAACGCGGATTTCGGCCATCATTCCGCAGCCTCCCCCTTGCTGGGGGTTGGGGGATGGGGGTCCACCTGCACTATCCCCCGGGCGGCACTTGACGACCGCGACGCTAGAATATTAATGCTCGTACTTAATTGAATATTTTTGACTTATCGGTTTTTTTACGTCGATCGTGGTCAGAATGTCTGGCGAGTGGTCCTTTCTGAAACCTCTTTATTGCTTGGACTGGAAGCCAAAATCTAAAAAGAAAATGATAATAATGGTATTTTCTGTTATTTAAGATGAACGAAAATATACAAATTAAATTATTTTTATTTTGTCTCTGCATCACCCAAAGGTTGACTGGTAGAAAATGCCTATGGCATTAAGTCCATTTGCATTTGTGTGCTTTAAGTATTAAATAAATAAATAAATTATTAAAATTATACACAATAATATAGAAATCTCCAAACGGCTATTTGACACTTCCCGTGACCCAAGGGCTGCTTTTTTCCTTGGTCAAAGGCTAAGCATTGCCATACAACGTGGCAATGCCGCCAGTCTCTTGGGTACATTAGCAGCCGACAGCGATGCGGAGGAATTGCTCGAGGCCATATTTTAGTTTATTTGTATAGTTAGTTTTAATCCGTCATTTAATTTAGTTCCTAGTTATTTGTGTTATGAATATAATTGTCAATGGTCTAAAATTATTACAACCTTTCTACTGTTGATTTTTACGCAGTTAATGTTTTGAGTAGGGTAAACATATAGGTACCTAACCTGTTACTAATGAGTAACCATACATTTTTATGGGAATATGTATACATGATGTTGGTAGTTATAGTTATAACCCACATCATAATACATATTCCTTTGATATAATGTTAAAGTGTTATAGCGTTTATTAATATGCCAGAAAATAATGCATTTATTACGATCCTCGCACGGATAACAATTAAAATATATATATATATATAAGTCGGTATTTAGCGATCAATAATATGATACTATAGGAATATAGGTATCAATTTATATTTCAGATGTCAGTACGAGTAGGTACCTGAAAAGCATTAAAACGGTGCTTGAAATTATTTATTTAAACTTTTCGCACAAAAAAATGGTACAAAGGCGGACTTAATGCCTGAGGCATTCTCTACCAGTCAACCAAGGGTGGTGAAGAGATTAGATGGCAGGTGCTCTAATTGAGAGGAACAAAGAGAAATAATAAATAATATATCGTATTGAATTATAGATAACTGATTATAGATAAATTATGACTGAAGCTTAGGTCTTGTCGCAGACATTTACAGCTACTGAAATCAAACTGTATACACTATTATTATTGAAAGTCTTTTCCTTCTTTGATTACGATCAACAAAAGTACAATAGTTTCGATACAGTAGCAAAAATAAACCCCACAAATTACAACAAAATATCTACATATAATAAATCACAGCGGCATTGCGAACTCATTTATATAAGCCAGAGCTAACCATTATCCAATTCCCAAGTTACAAAATCGCTATCGAACTATCTCAAACACCCGAAAGCAGTCGACAATCGAACAAATCCAATAAATTGGACGGAACCCGTGTTTCCTCTGAAACCGGCGTCTAATTACTAACCTTTAAATTAATTTCCGAATCGTAAATAACGTTTCCCGGCGAATTCCTACAATGTTATCTTAACAAATTGACGTTAGGTTAGAGGGAGACAAAAGTAAGTATCCACGAATTTTACAATTTTGCGCGCCAGTGTTTAGCAGTGTTTATGAAGGGGGAGAAATGAAGGGGGCTTGGGGGCTTATAGTGTCGAAAGGGGGAAAGGATAAGGAGGACTGACCGAAACCTCCGACACTTAGATATATTTGTACGATGTTACCCCCAAGATACAAGTGTGTGTGTGTAGGTGCTCCATGACGATGTTTAGAAGGCTTTGTAAAATAAGGGTAACTTATTGTGCTCAGTTTGCTTAGATAGTGCGAGTTGGTTGGGGATGGGAAATAGATGGTCGGGATGAATATTTTAAATCAGAAACTGTATTGAGAGGATGTATCGGATCAACTGCAACTGGTAAATTTTTACCTAACTAGTTTATAATTAAAACAAGTAATTTTGCTATGTTCTCATAGAAATTGTTTTGAATGATTTATTAAATCCAGGTTAGGTGACGTAACCGGCTGTAGATACTTACTTACTTGCTGTAGATGCTCAACTGTTGATTGACCTTTAGAAGGACGATAACAATTAAAATTCTATTGTGTCTCGTTAGTAACAGTTGGAGGTTTAAACGAACAAATAATAAAATAAATAAAGGAATAAAGAAAAATGTAGACTGAGTTTAATTTGTGAACAACAGAATCGGCACCAATGTATAATAACACTAACACGAAGTGACCTTATAATCTTTTAACTGATAAATTCTGTTTGGAAACGATTTCCGATTCCAATAATTGGAAATCTATTTGAATACGTACTTCGCTCATATAAATACAAGTCTACCTAAGATGCCGACGCGACGTTGAAGTTCTCTTTTAGCATTTTTCATATGTATACGATACTGATAATGTTCCATATCGACAAAAAAGTAGTCTTATTAGTAATTTAACCCTCTAAACGAGTCCTATTAGAAGACATGACTACGAATAGTTTTATGTAGATACCGACTAAGCGATTCTAAAATATTGTAACAATATTTTAATTTAAAAGAGTGTCCGTGGAGTTTCTTGCCCGTTCTTCTCCATAGGAACCTACTACGCTTTGGAATGGGCAACTAGCTTCATCTTTCTGACTGACCCTTGACAATTCAAAAGTGCCTGTAATTAGTTTATGGTTTGAGTTTGAGTTTAATACGACCCTTTTCTCCACTTCGAATCCAATAAGACTTCCCTAACCTCATAAATATCCAAAAACTCCTACTCAAAACGAATTTAGACTACGATCTTCCCAAAGATCCAATACCTTTGGAGGAAATGCTGAAAGCCGTACCACTAGCATAGAGGAGAGAGAGAGTACAAAAGACATTCCTATCCACAACAGAGGGGATGCTGGGCACCAGTCCGATTTAATATTCTATTTTACGCCGGCGATAAGATTAAAGTATGTAATTTCTTGTGTCCAAATGTGAGAGGCGTTTTGTACGCACTACGTGTGCGCAGGGGTGTCCATTTTTAAAAAGATGAGTAAATAAAAGATATAAAACTAAAACCCAACTAAGACAAAAAAGTCAACTAAAAAGATGTAAACAAGACATCACAGACAGACAAATTAAAAATCCGGAGTCAATTATATATTTTCTGTGTGTGTTCTCTGAGTCAAGTATCTGTTATCTGTTCGATTTATGCTACAACGCCAACGTGTGACTCCGGATTTTTATGTGTATGATATTGTTAATTGACGTCACATAGCCTATATAGATAACCAGCGGACAATCAAGACGCTTCCAACGATACCTCATTTGTCAAATTATGATGAGTAGTTTAGAAGTTATGAAGGAACACATGTCATGAACATATATACATACCGGTCAAAATCATAACCCTCCTTCTTGCTTCGCCGTAGTCGGGTAAAATGTTTGCTTCGCCGTAGTCGGCTAAAAAATTGTTAGGTAATGATTAAAATGAGTCTACGAGGTGATATTGTAATGTATGGGACAAACACCTTGCTGACCTTGTAGATATTTTTACAGCGACATGAATCGAATTGTAATTCTCAAATAGGTAAATACTTAGGTCAAAGTCAAAGTTAAATGAATTCATTGTGGCACATCATCATCTGCCTAGCCTTTTCCCAACTATGTTGGGGTCGGCTTCCAGTCTAACCGGATGCAGATGAATACCAGTATTTTACATGGAGCGACTGCCTATCTGACCTCCACAACCCAGTAACTGGGTAATACGATACCCCTTGGTAAGACTGGTTGTCAGACTTTCGGGCTTCTGACGACCCATAACGACAGTCAAAGATCCACAAATGACAGCCGGGACCAACGGCTTAACTTGCTTTCCGAGAAGCGGAGGAGTCTCGGTATGTAAAGATGGTCACCCATCCACGGACTAACCCCGGCAAGCGTAGCTTAACCTGATGGATCGACCTGTGCGGCTGTTATTACGTAGCCACGAGCTCCTTTGATTTTTGCATTGTGGCACATACAGGTTCAAATTAAATGAACTAGCAAAAGTACGCTAACGTGTTGGGTATCGATATCTAAACCGGATAATTTTAAAAAACTTCAATATTATTGTACTTAGGTACTTATTTATGTATGTGTATTTTTATGTCTGTAATTTTGATGGTGTACTTACATAATATAGAATATTCTATTCTATTTATCTAAATCCGCGATAAACCGACATTCGATGAATAAAATTCGTTATAAAGTACGTGAGAGGAAGCATGATGCACGATATCGCCGACAGATGCAAGAGAGTAGGCTGCGATGGTATGGACCGACAGAATACGTAGGGAACTTGGCGCTATAACAGCGTAATTCCCAGTCCACGACAAGATGGAAGGAGGCAGACCCAAAACAAGATGGAAGGCTAGAAGTGCTGAAGAACATGAGTGTCAGGTCTCCGAAGACGATGTCGAGGATAGAGGGAAGTAGAAGAGAAAGACCAGGAAGGCTGACCCCACCACCAAGTGGGATACATGGCTAGGAAGACTGCGACCTCTGAGTTTGTTTCGGCCTTTCTTCTCAGAGTAGTCAGATATGAAACGCCGTCTTTTGTAGCTTATTTTTAATATGACGTGTAAAAGTGATTTCAATATACAGAATAATCAAAAAAAAAGAAGATAGAGAGCGATAAAGCCCAAAACACACACAGAGCGGGTGCGGGGCGGGAGCGGGTCGGGCGCGGGAGTACGGCGGGTATAATAATTTGTAATTCAAGGAATTAAATGGATGTCAACACACAGAACGCGGGCGTGGGTCGGGTGCGGAGCGGGACCCGCGCGGGAGCCGCGCCCGCGCCCGCCGACACAACAGCGTGGGTCAGGAGTGGTTGTGCTATTCTGTAAAAATATCTCCGTGAAAACTAAGTGTAGTAAAATATCAAAGTGAGCTTAGAGTGAACTGTCACTTACCTTAGCATCAGTAGATATCGATGACAATGACTCACTCCACGCTCACTTCACCTAAGTTTTCAAGGTTAGATGGTTACAGAATAGCAATGCGGGTGAAGCGTCGTTACATTCGTTGCAATACACGTATCGATGATATTCTCCATATTGATGTCTTTTTTTATTAATGTCATGAACCTACAACCTTTTCCATTTTCACGTTCTTCTTTTTAAAATAAGTAAAAATAATAATTCTTCGTCCGTGTCAGAATCACCCGACATTTTCACACTGCAACCGCTGCCGCCTGTCAAAGTACAACCGCACCCGACCCGCTGCCGCCCCGCGCCCGACCCGCTGCCGCCCCGCGCCCGCGCTCTGTGTGAACACGATGAACCGCGCGACTCACGCGATGAAAACGACCCGACCCGCTCCCGCCCCGCACCCGCTCTGTGTGTGTTTTGGGCTTTACGTCAATAACTTCTCGTTTCTTATCGAGAAACGAATGCTAATAAATATGACAGTTTTACAGCTTGTGTAGGTATAGATAAATATGTGAAACCGCCGTTTTTGTTCTGTGGATAAAAGTTTTCTGACGATTGAAGAATTGGCCATAAATATAATAATGACACAGCGGAACGACATAAATAAACTATTAAGGGTGTCAATGCGTCATACTTCTTCACAAAAATATGTTAACTTATCTCAGAATTTATACAGCAATTATAGAATCATAGAATTTAAACAGCAATTATAGAATCATAGAATTTAAACAGCAATTATAGAATCATAGAATTTAAACAGCAATTATAGAATCATAGAATTTAAACAGTAATTATAGAATCATAGAATTTAAACAGCAATTATAGAATCATAGAATTTATACAGCAATTATAGAATCATAGAATTTAAACAGCAATTATAGAATCATAGAATTTAAACAGCAATTATAGAATCATGGAATTTAAACAGCAATTATAGGCATCACAATAACAATTTCATAATACATAAACATACCTAATCAAAGTCTGAACAGTGACTTTTTCAATAATATTAGCATTATTTCATTAACCTTACTACCTTGTCATTTTATTTGGCAAAATGACTTGTTTTGTAAGTTTTTAATGTTGAAAATGAGTGAATGCTTTATCTGACATACACGCATGTATACATATTTACAAACTTATTATCCTACCACGATTTAGATAAGCTTTATAACAAATTTTATCGTGAAATATATTACGTTTTTAAAGTCTGAAAGTGAAGTAAACGACAATAACACTGATTCAACCAACTAACATAATATAAAATCGCAACTAATGTTGATAACACTCCAAAAACATTTAATAATAAATTCTAATCGCGGGTAAAGGCCCTATTTGTTGTCAAGATACTTAATTGAAAATAAAAAATAATGAAAAAATTGCGAAAACAAAAATGGCAGCCCTTACAGCTAGATATAAGAAGTGTGTCCCCTCGCCCGGGGCAGCCACAGAGCCATCCTATAATAAAACCCTCCCTACCCACACTAAGACGCCGTCCAGTACATTGGACAATTTTCGTCCATAGACAATTCGTGAGTCGTGAGCGTGACTTGCTTGCCGATTTAGATTTTACAATGTAACTTTCGTATTTTAGAATGTAATAGTCGATTTTGATATTTTGTTAATTTGATTTTGTGGTTAGGTACTGGTTTAAATGATTTTTCTATTGACTTATGTATAAAATTTATCTACTCATAGTAAGAGTAGCAGGAGCTCGTGGCTAATAAGTAATAGTAATAACAGCCGCACGGGCCGGTCGATCAGGTTAAGCTACGCTTGCCGGGGTTGGTCCCTGGATGGGTGACTATCTTTATATACCGAGAGTCCTCCGTGCCTCGGAAATCACGTTAAGTCGTTGGTCCCGGCTGTCATTCGTGGATCTTTGACAGTCGTTACGGGTCGTCAGAAGCCCGGAAGTCTGACAACCAGTCTTACCAAGGGGTATCGTATTAGCCAGTTACTGGGTTGTGGAGGTCAGATAGGCAGTTGCTCCATGTAAAGTACTGGTATTCAGCTGCATCCGGTTAGACTGGAAGCCGACCCCAATATAGTTGGGAATAGGCTAGGCAGATTGAATTGATTGAGTAAGAGTACCCAGATCGTTCTTCGCAACTAAATCAGCCTGTGGCTGTGTCACTTATGGCCAAATTATTATTCTCTGTAATAGAAAAGAAAGGAGTAGATATTATGAATATCAACATAACATCTCACCTGTATTCCCCGAAGGGTTGGGCTGAGGTGGACCTAATAATACACCCACATTTGGCCAGTTATGTTTAAGTCCCACGTAATAGGGACACAAATCCAGACTCCGGGCTACCACTGAGAAATTCCAGATAGAAATTACCCATATAATATACGGGTAATTAACTCACAACGGGACTAATAATTTCACAATCAGAATAAGCGTCATTTTTACATACATTATATATTATATAATAACACTTTGCCCAACCCAAAGTCAAAGTCAAATAATTTATTTCAAGTAGGCACATTAAAGGCACTTTTGAACGTCAAATACATAGAAATAGAACTGACCTGAATAGAACTGAACCCGGGAATCGAACCCAGGACGTCATGCTCAGCTGTTGCGCTTGCGACCACTAGACCAACGAGGCAGTAGGTTCATACCTACTGCCTCGTCGTAAATGACGCTTATTCTGATTGTGAAATTATTAGTCCCGTTGTGAGTGATCTCTTGATATAACTTAGACTTGCATACATCCTTACATATTATAAAACAAAGTCCTCCGCCGCATCTGTCTGTAGTCCTGTTCGCGATTAACTCAAAAACTACTGCGCCGATTTTCATGCTGTTTTCACCAATGAGTAGAGTGATTCTTGAGGAAGGTTTTAGTTTAAAATAAACACATCCACGCGAGCGAAGCCGCGGGAATCAGCTAGTAAGAAATAATAAGAAAACACATTGATACATAAGTACCAAGTTTTCTTGAACCCGAAGCTATAACCCCTCAAAAGCGTCGCCCGTTAAAATAATGTAATAAAAGCGTGAAATAATTACTAACCCTCGACTAAATCCATTACGTTAACAGAATTTTCGAGAAACACCATGACGTAACAAAAACTAACCCTTTAAACTTCGCCAACACCCCCAAAAATGATCCCTAAGCCACCCTCGCGATTTTCTTTCATCCCTCCCTCGCTGGGGGTTAAGTCACCCTACTTAAGATCGATGGAAGGGTAGTGGATGAGACTTTGCGATAAGGGTAGAAAGGGCCCCCTGTCCCTGAATTAGGGCCCACCCTTTGTGAATCTCAGATGGGTCGGTCGAACTTCATGTCTTGTTTTGACATGTTTTATAATTAATTTGCTAGTTTCAAACTGTAGTTTAACGAGAGTAGGGGAAATTAATTTTAACGAAATTCTGCAGGTTCTGGCTCTATGTACGTTTTAGTTATTACTTATTTAGTAAAATACAATAGACGCTGAAGATGCCTCGTTGAGAGGTGAAACACGTGTCGATTTCTTACAGGGTTTTTATGACTCTTGAAGAATATTCAAGCGGAATAGGTTACTAAATATATCAGCGTCTATTGTATTTTATAATGGATTTCCGCAAAGTCACGCCTGAATCAATTAACTAACTTATTTAGTAAGTGAGTGACGGCTTGGTTCTTTAGTATTTACCAAATAAATGACTTGTCTATACGTTCTAAAATGAGTTAAAGAGTTGTCAACATTTTTGCAATAATTGCAACCCCATGTTTACACTAATGTATAAAACAAGTCTTCTTGAAGTTGTGTCTACTGGTTTCGTTTATCGTTTACACCTAAAACAAACTGTCAAGACTGTATAATAAAAGTTGTCAAAAAGGTGAACAAAATAGTTAACAAAAGATGTTTGAAACAACTTCAATACATTGTTTTAAACACAACATGTTTTTGAAAATTAGTCTTTTACAAGACTTGTCGAAAATAAGTATCACAGCTTGTATGGGTTGTAGACGCGGGCGCGGGGTAGCAAACATGTTTTTTTTTTACAAATTGTTCCATTTACGACCCATCTATGAATATTATAAGTATAACTGAGCATAACACTACTAGGGTAACTTTACCTCTACGTAAAGCTACTCAAGTTAAATCACACCCGAAGTCGTCATACCTCGGTCCCACACGACTCTTAACGCTCTCGTGCATTCGAATTCAAATTCTGATTTATTCGCGGATGAATGGAAGATGATTCCCTTACAATATACATTATGTATGAAGTACCTTCAGTGGCAAGATTTTGTGACTGTCGGCTCTAACGTTCGTGACCAATGAACATAGATATATTAAACGTTAGTACATCTATGGTACTGACTTAGCTAGAAAAAATTATGAAGTCGACGTCTAGTCACCAGCCGCCATTTTGATTTTTTTGTGATGAGGACTAGGATACCTAGGCAAGGCAAATTGAAAATAAAAAACGTTATTGCAATTTGAAATTCACATTTTTAGTACCAAAATTACCCCAATATTTTCCAAAAAAAACCGCATAATATAGACTCTCAGTATGATTCTTAACAACACCCTCACGGATCGGACAGGGTTTTTTTTACACGCTGTATAACTGCCGACCTATTCTGTAAAAAAATCACCGTGAACACTTATGTGAAGTGAGCTGTCAAAAGTTTCAATACGTATAATCAGGTGGAATGACAGCATGCAGCTCACTTCACTTAAAAAACTTATGTGAAGTGAGCTTCAAGCTGTCATTCACACTATGAGATTTTTTCAATATAGATCGACTGTTTTTCTGTATTTATCCAGAAAATTGGCTTGTTTCCCATGTAAGTAAACTATTTCCGTACGACAGAACCTACACGTGGAGCATGCCAACTGGACCGTCAAATCAAACTAAATAAATTTCATAGAATACACAAGAAAATAACATTGTGTACTTATTGTGGAACGTAATACCAAGGGAAACCGTTGAGAATGCGATCCATTCGAAGCTAAGCTATTGAAACCCGAAAGAACTTACGACGCTATTTTATGTTGTTGTTTGCTTCGAAAAATATATATTCTCATAATGGTTTGAACTAAATTGTTATTTATTAAAATTCTGTAATTTTATAGAACGTTAAAAACATTCCTCTTCCTTTGCCGCAGTTGGGTAAAAGGCGTTAATGCGGTACCATGAGCAAAACTCCACGCAACCCGCCTTTGTGTAACTTGTAACACTTATAACTTGCAAAGTCAACCTCAACAATTTTGTATATCTACTTACCTTCTAGTGGGACGTAATATGAACCAACATTTCTTTGTAAAACATCTGTATAATTTACCATATGTTCACAAAATTTAAACATACGTAAGTATATACAATATATATAATATATAATCTTTATTTGCATAAAAAACAGATTGTAGTACATGTAACAGAATTCACAAAGTAGGTAGTATTAAATATTTGGCAATCAAGTGGGTGACGTGCTGTTCTCCTTGCTAGGCTATGAAATAACCTGTATTAAGAAGTAACAGTGCCGACATACATGAACCCTGAAGACATTACACTCCTTTTTGGGTAGTCGTATAATAAATGAATTGAATTGAATTGAAGTCACGGCCGTTACCACTGGGCCGCCACAGCTCTCTTTAACGTGCCATTAATTTGTTTAAAAAAAGCGATACCGCCTTCTATTTTGTAAAAATCTCAACGTAAAAACTTAGGTGAAGCGAGCTTGAAGTGAGCTGTCATTCCACCTGCTGCTAGGGATTGACACTAATGACAGCTCGCTTCACCTAAGTTTTCACGGCGAGATTTTTAAAGAATAGACCGGCTGGAACAAAAGCCTCGCTCACTATAGCCAAGACTGTTATGGACAGCCGCCTTCAACAACATACAGTAGCAGTAAACATGTTTAAAATTAACGCTCGCCCATGTAAATAATGTGTTAATAAGTTGTTTGCCCAGCTTTTTGTTTGGTACACGATATTTTCATGTTCTAATTTTCTAACTAGTACTGTTGCGACGGTTCAAGGGACACTGGGTAATGTTGTATGAGAATTGGTCCGTGAACGAATAGTTTTATTTCCTACTGCTGGGAAAAACCTCTCGGAGCCAGACAAGGAAAAGAGTAGATACATACTTAGGAGAAATTGGAAGTTGATAATTATTATTACACACGACAAATAACATCACGCCTCTATTCCCCACAGATGGGCAGAGGTGTACCTATGCTACACCCACAATTAATCAAATTATTATTCTATTTTTTTTACTATGGAAAACAGCAAAAATACATAAGCATTTGCTTTGATTAATATTGATTTAACTATCTAATCCGCCAATGATATGTCATGTAGCGACTCAAATGAGTTGCAACAATTCACTTAATTTTCATACATAGGTTTTTCTCAAACCGGACGGACAGATTATGTTGACGTCAGTATGGAAAATAAGCGTCTGTGATAATATAGACTTTATAATCAAACACTATTGCTTCGTAGATCCCCATTCTCCTTTACGAGTCAACGTTACTTCGTTTATTTTGTTCACTAGCTAACTTTTGATGTAGGTACTTACTTGCGGTTACTATCGATATTTTCAAGAATTTTATTTTTTTCGCCTGTTCGGATATTGTCAAAGCTCAGCATGATGTTTGTCGAATAAAATGGGGCACGGTCGTCTGGTGTATGGATTACTATGGAAGTCTTGTTGACAAACACGTTTTTTCTACGGCGCGGCTTATACGCCGTACCGTAAAGAAACCGTCCCGTGAACAAAGGGCCTTAGGTCCCCTAGAGGGTTGTTAAGCGCTGGTTTTCAGTTATTTCAATAACGTACGGCACACCCTCCTATCTAATTGCGTAACTTATTTTCGTAACCGATTAAGACTAATTTGTTTCATTTTGACAGTTCAACCACATTCACTGCGTTATTTACGATGTTGAGTAGGTTTTTTTTCCGAATTCATTCCGATTCTGATTGATCGTGTATTACGCAACGTGATTGCTATTACAACTGTAACAAATTGAATAATTATCATGTCCACAAAAGCCACTAAGAGTTGAAATTAAATTGGAGGTATATAATGTCAAATACAATGATTATGTCAAGCATGAATGTAAAGACCTTCTTGTGGTTATTCAAAATCCATAACACACTGGCGAGTTGCGAGCGTGTTTCCAGCGAAGCGATTATTTAAATTTAAAGCCGCAGATGTAAAAATACCTTTTATGTTGTATAATGTCTCGAAAGATGTGAGTACTGAGGACATTGCTAGTTACATAAAGGGTAAAACACAGATTACTGTGGCCCCGGAGAAAATTGAAACGAAACAGTCTAAGGATTACAATTCTTATAAGTTTTCAATTCCTAAACACAAAATAGATTTATTTGAGAATGATAATATGTGGCCGGACGGTGTATATTTTAGAAAATACTTTGTGTTTAAGACAAGAAGTGTACGAGGCCCGGTGAATAATAAGTTATAAAAATGAATGTTTTAAAGGAGGATAATGGACGAAAATGTAAGCTTATGAGCTTCAATTGTAAATCAATTAAGAGATCGGTTGATTACGTAAGAGAATTATGTTTGACGTCAGATGTGATTGCACTACAAGGGACTTGGTTACTATCACATGATCTGGCATATCTGAACACAATCTGCCCCGGCTTCGGTTCAACAGGCGTCTCGGCCACAGAATCGTCTGAGTTGCTGCGTGGTCGACCATATGGAGGAGTGGCCTTGCTATGGAGAAACAGTGCGTTTGATAGTGTTTCGGTCATACAGTGTAATAACGTAAGATTGGTCGCGATAAAGGTAGTTATTGAGAATCGAGAAATCCTTATATTTTCGGTGTATATGCCCGTGTGTAATATTAATAATTTAAGTGAGTTCACCAACTGTTTGTCGGAAATAAATGCAGTTGTGGAATGTAATAATGTGGAAAATGTGTTTGTGCTGGGAGATTTCAACGCGCACCCGGGTGAGTTATTCTGTAATGAATTATTAAAGTTTTGTTGCGATTGTCATTTAGCCTGTGCTGATATTGACATACTTGGTAGAAGTTCAGACACCTATACGTACATGAGTGACTCACACGGGTGTGTTAGATGGTTGGATCACTGCTTGGTAACAAGTGTTACTAAGTGTTCTATTTTGAAAATAAATGTTATTAATGATGTTTCTTGGTCTGACCATTTTCCCCTAGAAATTACGTGTAATTTTAATGTCTTAGTGCCGAAATATAATCATAAAAGAGTAGTGCCAAATAAAGTAATTTGGGGAACTAGAAATTATGAACAAATACGTCACTACTCTGATCTTTGTCATGAGGCCCTTCGTGGTATTGATTTTCCTAGTCAGTTTATGAAATGTAGTGATAAATTATGTAATAATGAAGAACACAGATTACTAATTAACAGTATGTATAATCAAATTATATCTGTCTTACAGATGGCTGCAATTTCGAGCCATAATACATTTGTTAAGAATAAGAATAGATTTGTAGCAGGGTGGAATAAACATGTGAAAGACGACCACGCGCGGGCTCGACTTGGGTTTCAAAGGTGGATCTTATATGGAAAACCTGCGTCGGGAGATGTATATCAGGAAATGAAAATGTCGAGACATAGATTTAAAACTAAATTGAAGTGGTGTCAGAACAATGAAAACCAGATAAAAATGGATATCATTGCAACCCTACACGAAGAAAAAAAATTTAGTTCTTTTTGGAAGCAAACCAACTCTTTGAGTCCTCAGCCGAGCCTGCCATCGAATGTTGACGGCTTATCACATAATAGTGATATAGCCAACATGTTCATGAACCACTTCAAAGTCGCTCCGCATATAACAAATGCATCTAGGCGAAGCATTCGGACCCCGTGTGAAGGTGATCCTCACGTAAGATTCAATGTGAAAGATGTAAAAGATGCCTTAAAAAGTATGAAACGAGGCAGGTCACCAGGGCACGATGGTTTGAGTGTAGAGCATTTAAGGTCCGCTGGTGTACATTTGCCTAGGGTACTCGTCATGTTATTTAATTTTTGTGTGAGTCACTCTTACCTGCCTGACGATCTCGTAAAAACCGTCGTAGTTCCCATAATTAAAAATAAGACAGGTGATTCATCCGACAAAAACAATTATAGGCCTATTTCACTTGGTACAGTCATTGGCAAAGTGCTGGACAGCCTGCTTGAGAGACAGTTGAAGATGCATATCAAACTCAACGACGCGCAGTTTGGTTTTAGAACCGGTTTGTCGACGGAAAGTGCAATCTTGTGTCTCAAGCAGACTGTGCAGTACTACACAGACAGGAAGACACCTGTGTATGGTTGTTTTCTAGACCTGTCGAAGGCTTTCGACCTGGTGAATTATGACATTCTGTGGCAAAAAATGTCGGATGAAACAGACCTTCCACCTGAGGTTATAAAAATATTTAAATTTTGGTATGAAAGTCAGATAAACTGTGTTAGATGGTCAGATGCTCAATCAATACAGTATGGTTTAGATTGTGGCGTGAGGCAGGGGGGGTTGACTTCACCCTCTCTATTCAACCTGTACATAGACCGTCTGGTTGGTGAGCTGAGTAGCACTATGGTTGGTTGTTCTGTGGATGGAAGAATGATTAACAACATTAGTTATGCTGATGACATGGTGCTGCTCAGCCCATCAATCTGTGGACTGAGGAAGTTGTTGGCCATATGTGAGAGTTACGCGGAGGCTCATGGGCTGAGGTATAATGCTACTAAAAGCGAGGTGGTGGTTTTTAAAGTACGTAATAATACACCCACGAATATACCACCGGTGACGTTACAAGGAACACCATTAAAACTCGTCACTCAATTTAAATACCTCGGTCACGTGGTCACGGGTTCTCTCACAGATGACCAGGATATAGATAGGGAGCGCAGGGCGTTGGCAGCCAGATGCAATATGCTTGCCCGCAGGTTTGCGCGGTGCACTGACGAGGTAAAACTGACGCTCTTCAGAGCCTACTGCCAGTCGTTTTACTCGTGCAGCTTGTGGGTTAGGTATACGCAGAAGGCTTACAACGCTCTGCGCGTACAGTATAATAATGCGCTGAGGATATTGTTGGGGCTGCCTCGGTTTTGCAGTGCATCGGGCATGTTTGCGGAAGCACGAATAGACGACTTTCATGCCATCATGCGCAAACGATGTGCATCGATGTTGCGGCGATTCAGGGGTAGCCCTAACAGTATTTTAGCTACACTGGCGGACAAGGTTGATGGACCTTTTATCAGGCTTTGGGCTGGCAGACATGTGCGTGCACATGTTCATGTAGCCAATTAATGTTTAGTATTGTAGGTATTGTTATTGGAATTTACTAACATAGGCTAAGTTCAAACTAACACTATATGGATCCCATGCTTGGTCTGAAATAAAAATTTTGAATTTGAATTTGAATTTAACGCGCTCGCTGCGTGTGCGCAACGAGTTCGCCGTGGTTGCGTAACGAGAGCAATTGACGTGAGTGTGCAAGAGGGACAGAGACAATCGAGCGAATAAAATTACGAAAACGCGTAAAAACGTCGCGTAGCCGTATAGTCGCGCTACTTCGCCTCGCACCCGCAGAGAGTAAGTTCAAAAATTGCTTTGCTGGAAACACACTGGTAAATCATCGGTGTGATAACGCTCTCGCGTCCTGGTCTGCGTAGGCCTTTAAGGCCTACGCAGACCAGGACGGCATGGCAAGGGATTTAAATTTTCACCAATGGACACTCAAACGTTCGATACGTTTGAGTGTCCATTGGTGAAAATTAATTTTTATTTATAGAAATAAGACATAAATTGCTATGCTTTAAAATGATGCCATGGCATCGAAAGGGATTTCATTGCACGGCATCGAAAGACGCGCCACGGGCTCCGGCGCGGCGGGATGCCGTGGCGTACTGCGGTAGGCAACGGCATGCCGAGACGCCGGCGCTAGTTGTGACATACCGCGGGGCGCGCGCGCCGTGGCTAGGCGCTGGAATGCCGCGGTATCTAAGCGGCTAGTGTGCGCTGACTGACGGCAAAATCCTTTACCATCCCTTCCCCATTTGCGTTGGCCTTAACACACGGCACCGCGCACCACCGCAGTAGGCGGTCTCATGTCTTATTGACCTCTATTAAATCCGCTGATGCCTAACACTAAACAGCCCGACCGCGCGGTCGAATTGGTAGATACCGCGGCGGTACGCGGTACCGTGTGTAAACCGCCTTAGTCTATAAACTACTTAAATAGCCAACCAAGATGCATAGACATCTTTAGCTAACTGCAACCACCATTGTATTACAGAAAAGGACAGCACTACCATCATTCAGCTAGTTATATGAGTATTTTAATTATGTTAGCCATTCACTGCCGCCTCCTTTGTAAGCGCAGTGACTTCATTGGCGGCAGCGCCTTTGTCTTAAGGACACTAGGGCTTTTAATGTATGAATACCACCACTATCTATGGCCAATAGTTATTGTTATACATGGGGACAATAGTTATTGTTTCAAATGGCTGGAGATAGTTGGTTTTCTTCGTGCTTGGTTGTGTTATCTTGGGTTTTGTTGAATACTATTTGATTGGACTGGTTTGCGTCTATCCATACTAATATTATAAATTCGAAATGTTATGTATGTTACATTTTGTCGCGTTTTTTTTTTAGGGTGGGAATCATCCAAGGACTTCTCCCGCTCTGGGCGGAGCGGAAGGGCGTGTCAGACTTTTACTGACTAAAACCCACCCGTGTTCCTTCAGTTGCCTGTTGCGAAGGTCCCGGTATCCCTTTCGGACTAACCCGCAACCCTGGCAGGCATCGGTCCTAGCGGACCCCGCCAATTGTGCTGACATCTCTTTAAGGCGCGCGTGGAACACGACGCGCCATCGACCCGGGCCTAGTCCTAATCGGACGGCGAGCTACCCATTGCTCGCCGTCCGCAAGCCCGCGCCTATGGTGGCCGGGAATCCGCCTGGGATTCCCGACGCCCAGGGCGTCTCCAACGGCGGCGGTTAGGGGCGTGAGGGCGCAAACTTTGCCTCTCCCTCACGCGTTCCGCCTCCTCCTTCGCAAGCATTACTGCTTCGCAGAAGGAGGTGACTGCTTCCCATGCCCTCTCGCTCCGTACCATGGCCTGGACCAGAGCCAGACGCGAGAGGTCACCGCCGCCAATCGCCTCCAAAAGGACACGACGGGGCTCCGCCCAAGCAGGGCAGACCTTGTAAAATACTCATGGGATTAACATTTTGACGCCTAAACCACTGAACGGATTTGTATGACATTTGGCACAGGGGTAGACCATGACCTGCGTTAGGACATAAAATACTTTTTATTCCAAAATTCCCACGTAATCGAGACTTAGGCGGGTCTAACAGCGGGGCGCAGCTAGTGAAAAATTAAAACATAATAAGTACTAGCTTCCACCCGCGGCTTCGCCCGCGTGGTATGTCGATAAAAAGTAGTCTATGTCCTTCCCCGGGATGCCATCTATCTCATTGCCAAATTTTATGGAAATCCGTTCAGTAGTTTAGTCGTGAATAGGTAACATACAGGCAGAGAGACAGACAGACAGAAAGACAGACAGAGTTACTTTCGAATTTCTAATATTAGTATGGATTATAGGTTATTAATAAAATGATTTTCGTATTATAATAGATACCTATAAAATCGGTCATTGTTTCGCTAATGTGAAAATTCTCTAGAAATACTTTAGTAGTTAGATTTTGTTCGCCGAAATATGGTATTTTTTCAAAATTCTCCACTCTACTCGTTGAAACCAAGCCAGATCACAATCCAATCGTAAATTCCAGAGCCAAAGATCACTTTAAACCGTATAAACGTCACTGAATTGTCACAAGTAACCTTTATCACTGCTTGCTGGTCTGTAGGGAAAGTTTTCCAATTACGAACACCGTCAAGTGACCACCTCACCACCCTGCTTACCTCAACACCCCCCGGACCTCCCCTTCACCCCCCGCGACCCCTCCAGCCGGGTACAGCCGCACAAAGAAGTTTTAATTGCTAGCCTTCGTGCTAGCTATCAACTTGAACGTACACTATTTGGATTGCCGTATTCATAATGTGGCATTCAAAGGAAATGTTCGTTAATGAGGTTTGATGCGGGGTTTTTTTTTTAAATCGTATTGTTAGTTGACTTTTCATTAGAAATTTTAGTTGCTGAGTAGTGATTTTGCAGTCAATGTGCAAGTTGTAAAACAGTGGAATTTATGGAATTCGCCTGAAAACAGTTTCAGTATTGGTACTTCAATGCCAGCGCTTTTCACATAAATTATTGTTTGGTAATTTAGAAACCAATGTTTTCAAAATAACTGTTTCCTTTTCCTATTTCGTAATAGTGTCTGAGTTATAACCAAAATTACAAAATCAAAAAGACAATCAGGCGTCGAAGGTTTTGTTCGCTATCATCCAGAAATGTGCCCCGAAAGACTGGTAGTGTTTAACAAAAGGATTTGTTCGATTCGATTACTGGAGTTTTAATTTCATAGTTTTCAAACTCAAACTCAAAGAATTTATTTTAAAAAATACAATAGACTTAGATATATTTAGTAACCTATTCCACTTAACTATTCTTTAAGAGTCATAAAAAACCCTGTAAGAAATCGACACGTGTTTCACCTCTCAACGAGGCATCCTCAGGATGACGATTGACAAGTCGCAAACCAGAACACGACGTGTTGCCATACACAGCACTCGGTGCGGAATAGGTTACTAAATATGTCTACGTCTATTGTATTTTATAATGGATTTCCGCAAAGTTACGCCTGAATCAATAATTAACTATCTTGAATTTATTTCAATTAACTCAATTACAGCAACTTTTGAATTGTCAAGGAGTCGGTCTGTTAGGAAGATGAGAACTAGTTACCCATTTCAAAGCATAGTAGGTTTCTATGGAGAAGAATGGACAAGGCACTATATGAGCTCTCTTTTTATGCATACCTAACCCAGAATTCATGTACCTAAGTTACCCATCCTATCTGGTCATCAGTCGTTGTTACAGCTTTATTAAAATCTAAAAATCCTTACATAAATTGGCAAAGGTACCAAAATAACAATTAAATTGTTTTCAAATTGGTCCTGGTTAAGTGAATCCCACTATACTGACACCAGGGAGTCAGACAAGGGGCTCTAATTTGATACTAGAAGGGTCAGACAGAAACTAATTTTAGTTACAAAAGCAAACAACGTAATACTGGACTGTTTGTCTAAGTACCTACGAGGGACTTTAGCAAGTTTAAAATTTAATTATCGTTTACATATCTGCTCGTCTGCTCCGTACTTATTACGGGGAACTAGATTTTAGAAACCACTTTGTTTGATAATTGAGTTCGATGCTTTGTTTTCCTATAGGTAAAAGATTAATTAACATTATATAAACAAAAAATATTTAAACGAAAAAATATTAGTGCTAACATATGTATGTGTAAGTATTAGTACAGTAAACTATAAGTATTAGAACAGTTAACTATAAGTATATCGAATAAAAAACCCCAAATAAATAATAATATTTGATTTTGTTCCGAAAACTGATGCTAAAATTTTCAAAGCTTCCTCTCTACTAAGTATTTTGCTGTGCCTGGCAGGGTCCATATTGATCACATAATATAATTTTATGTTACCAATTAGGTACACATTGTGGAATGCAAAATAAATATTGAGTACAGAAGGTATTGGAGAATTCCTCAAAAATTACAGTAAAAAATTAGTATATTTATAAAAATACGGTAATAGATTACCTACGTGAAAAACTTAAGTACGTCATCTATATTCTAGATAGAGTAAAGCACTACCGAATCCATAAGTTTACCCGCTACCAAAAATCGCTCAACGCGCCTAAAGAACATTTCATTTCATACAAATATCTATTTACACGAAATTATACTACTTATTTTTAAATGTCAGTAAAGTAAACATAAGGCTCTTAGATGACATAAAGCAGTCGGATATTGAGATAAAGAGCCAAGGGTTTTGGGTTTTCTCTGTTTATCCCGGAAGGGACTGACGTGACTAAAGTAGGTAGGAACTGTACCTATTTATAGTATACGTAAAGACCTACTTCAGCTTTATTTAGGTCAAATGATAGAATTTGATAGTTGAGGTCAAATGATAAAATACTTATTACCATGCCCGCGGCTCCGCCCGCGTGGAGGTCGGACCTTACTACAGAGATAAAACGTATCCTATGTCCTATTCCAGGCCATGGTCTATCCATATGCCAAATTTCATCCAAATCCGTTCAGCCGTTTTAGTGTGAAAGCGTAATAAACAAACAAACAAATTCACTTTCGCATTTATAATTATATATATTATACTAGCTGTTAACCTGACCTCCACAACCCAGTTACTGGGTTGTGGAGGTCAGGTTAACAGCAGGCCATGGTCTATCCATATGCCAAATTTCATCCAAATCCGTTCAGCCGTTTTAGTGTGAAAGCGTAATAAACAAATTCACTTTCGCATTTATAATTATATATATTATACTAGCTGTTAACCTGACCTCCACAACCCAGTTACTGGGTTGTGGAGGTCAGATAGGCAGTCGCTCCATGTAAAATACTGGTATTCAGCTGCATCCGGTTAGACTGGAAGCCGACCCCAACATAGTTGGGAAAAAAGGCTAGGCAGATGATGATGATGATGATATTATACTAGCTGTCGCCTGCGACTTCGTCTGTGATCCAGGGTGAAAATTAGCCTATGTCTGTGCCAAATTTCATCCAAATCCGTTCAGTCGTTTAAATATAATTAGTTAGGATTCAGACGAATAATGTGATGTAAAGGCTCGATGGATTTATTTTTATTAAAATTTTGACGTTTTCCACCCAAAGCGTTTTAAGGTCCACTGAAAATCTTTAAAGCACTGTTTATAGTAAAATAAGACAAGTGATTATATTCGTTAGTCCAAAATCAGGAATATATCGTAGATCGTAAGTATTTTCCACACTGCGTGCGACTGCGCTGAACGCGTTGAAGTCTATGGAACACTAGAACGTGCAAAAACGAGTGATAATTGCGTATATAATGTCATCATGAACGGCAACTGCGATATCACTGCCAAAAGAGTTTCCTTATCCAATTCAACATGCGAATTCATTAAAAAAGTAAACACCATTACTTGTTCTACGCCAAATTAACAACATGGCCTAAAATAAAATGCAAAATAACATCCTTCCGAAGACTATTACGGCCACCATTTTGCGAAGGGGGTTACAGATGGCGTCGAGGGGTCGTCTTAATTTCGCCGTATTAGTGAGTCTTGCTGACCCCCTGGACATTAATCGTGAAGGGTCCAGAGGTCACTGACCCATAGAATTAAGATGGAAACTTGGGGTAAGAGGCGATCGTTAAATCCGAGTACTGTGCCGTGTAGTTTTGAATAAGATTTTAAGTTGTAGTTCAACGAGGACTTTATATATATTTGTTAGAGATTTTTTCGAACACATTGCACTTAGCTTAACGGACTTTTATACATCAATCTGCCTAGCCTTTTCCCAACTATGTTGGCGTCAGTTTCCAGTAGAACCGGATGCAGCTGTATTGGATCATAAAAAAGTGCGCGTCGCGTCGCGTCTCGGTGTGTACTGACCCTTAGTCGCCTATTATAGCACGGGATTAATTCTGTATAAATATGCATTCTACAACAAAAAAAAACATTTATTATCTCCTCTCGTATCAGCTCGAGCACTACAAGAATACATTAATATAGAAGCTTATGTTTTGTTATAAAAATAATTAATCAATCAACAAGAATTATTATGTCTCAGGCTGCGTCAAACATTCCAAAATGGCGTCTCCTGTGAAGGTTTTCATTAATAATGAAGAACATTTACTTGCAAAGACATCACACTTATATACCTAAAGTAAATAGCGATGTAACAGCACATAGCCTGGGCTATATAATGCTCGGACAAGATAAATAATGCGGAGCTATCGTCCAGCCATCCAACTTTATAAATTACTTTCTCAGATAGCGCGGTGCGTTTTACAGTGGACGCGGCTATGGCATAAATTATTTATTGTTTTGATAATTTATACACATAGATAAAATAGCTTCACAAAATTGACCACTGAAAAAGACAAACCGACTGCGCGGCCTATACCTATCTCTTTTTTGCAAGCATGAAATGCACAGAAATATTTTTTAAATGAAAGAATTCAAAAAAAAAACAGCTGTTCTCTACATTTATGTTCGCATAGCTCGTCAAAATGTAGGGATTTTGACGCTGATTTTTTTTCGTATTTTCAGGGTTTGGTCCCATAGTTAAAGTTGTTTATAACGTATATGTACAATGGCATTAAGAGATTTCATGTATGACAAGATACACCATTTATATCTCGAAACTTCTAGTACTTAGAGCATCTGGAGTACCTTCATATTACATATACGTACGTACCTAACTATAAGGAAAACAGTTAAAGTAACTATTACCACCACTGTAGACGGCGGTACGCGTGGGGCGGTCCCACAAAGGCTGTGCCCGCAACTATCGCGGCAAACTTCTACCAGCCCGCCCCGCGCCCCGCACCGCCCCAGTATGCTCCGGCCCTTATGGCGCCTCTCGACGGAGAGATGTCATCATCACGTCTGATTGTAGATAGTTATGATAATAAAAATGATCTGCGATGCTGTTGATTGGAGATTTACGCTGTAATTCGCGTGGCTGTTAGGAGCGCCATTTTGAAAATAATTGTTGAAATTCGTGTCTCTAGAGTAAAAATACCTACCTTTGGTTTCATAATAATTATATCAGAAATTCTGCATTTTAGGTCACTTAAGCTGCTTATGAAAAAGAAAAGGCTAAAAATCAAGTTCCAACAATGCTTTGATGAGATTTTCTTTGTTTTTTGCCCTTAAAGTTATCACTGACTGTGATAAATACGAACTGTGCTTTTATTTTCAACTAGCTGCACTCCACGGTTTACCCGCGTAAGTGTCGATCCCGTGGGGATATCGGGATGAAAAGTATCTTATATCCTATCCCATGTCATGGTGTACCCATGTGCCAAATTTCATCCAAATCCATTCAGTTAGCGTGAAAGCGTTTAAAACACTAAACTGCATGATTATGCAATGAAAAAGTATCCAAGTATAAGTATTAAGTAGTATAGTAAAGTATAAAAACAAAATTGATCATTCTCCCATTCCCTGTTCGTCTCACAGCAGCATTTTACCACCCCACACCTCAGCGCTTGTTTTCTTACTCCATCAGGACTTTTCCAACTCATTTGCATGCAAAAGCAGATAGCAGTGATGGCGCGATACCGTACCTTTGTGGGTTCTACATAGTCTACAAAGTTGCCTACTGTAGTTCCGCTAGTGTACTGCCAGTTGCCAACTTTTCCTGAAGTTGGCGTAATGTTGCGGCAAAAAGCGTTCATGGCAGGTTTAACAATTACCTAAGCAGGGCCTGCAAAGTTTTGCACACCAGTTTTGTTGTTGTTGCTTTTGCTACGTTTAGGTTGCTGTATATTAGGTATTTTGTTTATATAGAGGCTTAATTAAGAATTTTCTGCTTGATGTTCCGCTGAATAGTTCGCGGAGGTTAGTTTGAATTTTTGGCAGAATAATCGTTGCTAAATGCATTCAATATACACACATTTTATACATTTAAGTTGGTGCCAACATAAACTCATTAGAGTTTTACCGTCCACCAAAATCACCGACTATCGATTTAGAGAATTCAAACAATCTATCGATATCGATCGATTTTAAAGTTTCCGCACATGTAATGTTCCGTTCCAATCATTTGAAAAGAGAATACTTTTACAAAGGCTCTCAAAATTTTGTTCCGTTCACCAAAAACCAGTGAAACCCATTTTTCTTTCTTCTTTCTTAATTATCGTTTGGCTTACCGGTGGTTTCAGATAAATAACAAAACCAAAAAAAAAAATTATACGGTTAATGAATGAGTCGGTAATCTCAGAAAGCGGTTGATTATAGCTTCGAGTTTTATGTTTCATTTTTGTTAAAGATAATCCATGACTCTTAATTTCTACTGAACTGTATCAGTTAAGAAATTAATACTCGTATAACCAAAAATGCTCAGTAAAAAAACGAACAGATAGATATCTAAACCCACTGACCGACTGTTGAGCATAAATCTAATAAATCCATGCAGATAGACTGACATCAGTCCAACAACAGAACAAATATCTAACACGACACATCTGCGAACATTACGTAAGGACCATTAAAACTGTCCGAATACACTGTGTTTTCAATTACAGGAGGCTCGCGAGATATTTGACTCGAATAGGGCTGTGTGGGCACGGAAATGTATTGTGGATTGTCATGTAAATAATTAAATGTAGACTTTATAGTATGGCTCTGGACTGAAGTTAATCTTGGTAGAATTTATTATCGTTATCTTAATATTATTCCATATTATTTGGGGCGACGCAGCATTTTCCTCTTCTATCATACATCTCTATTCATTATCTGTTTTTCTTAAAAGTTTCCGGAAATTGCAAAATTGTTAAAGTAAAATAATATCACGCATGTAATGCCCGAAGGGTTAGGCAGAGGTGACTTCTCCCGCTCTGGGCGGAGCGGGAGGGCGTGTCAGACTTTTACTGACTAAAACCCACCCGTGTTCCTTCAGTTGCCTGTTGCCAAGGTCCCGGTATCCCTTTCCATTAAATTACCACTTAATATTTTTGTTCTGAGACAGCGTCGAACTATTCTATTTAGTATGACCCTAGTTCCATCATTGGACTCGACTTTTCCATAGGATTATTATCAGTAATCTTTGTTAATTCTGCAATCAATCTTAAAGTAAAACTGTAAACAATCACGCTATTTCGCGGGATTACACTTCAGACACCAATCACGCTATTTGTTTAACATCTACACTTTTTACATATCATTATTAAAACAATATCTACGGAATTACTGGCGAAACGTGGATGACCTACTGTAGGGTCTGTGAGGTGTCTTACCTCTGGTACCTTACGTGCCTTACGTTTGGGCCTTTCTTCTCAGAGTATTCAGAAAGGAAACGCCGTAAAAAAACATGTGTAAAAGTGTTTGTTACAAACCTACTTACAGAAAATAAATCATTTATCGTTTGCCACCTCTGCCTAACCCTTCGCGGATTACAGGCGTAATTAAATGTTATATATCTACAGAATAATGATGACCCATTATATATCAAGCGATTTTTCCTCATACTTACTCTCCCGTGTCGACATAACCCTATCCTCAGCGCGGTATCCGCGTGCCTTCCCGCCTCGGCGGCATTGCGGCAGCCATGCCATTCGACATCAGCCGGCCAACACCTTACGTACACACCTTTCGGTATACGGGATACTGATTGCAGTTTCATATGGAAAATCTGTGGAAAAAATATTTGGAACCAGTTTGGGATATACAATGTGAGACTATGGGCTTTACTGATAAGTCGACTAGCTATAGTATTATATATTATTGTATTTGATTGAATTTTTTGTAACCAGAAAGACATAAAAAGTATCATATGTGTTAATCCAGATTATACACCCGTTCAGACGTTTTTTTGAGAGTGAATGAGTAACAAACATCCAAACTTTCACATTTATAATATTATATATATAGTAGGATTGCCGTCTCTACCTTTTATAGGTTGGATTTAATCATGGGTCGTAAAAATTTCAGGCATTATTTTGTTTCTTGAGTTATGGGGGCAGCATCAGCGACGAGAAGCCGTTGGCTCTTCGTCTTCTAAAAAATTACGTGCTTTATATTTTTTTAGACAGATGAACAGTTCAATATACTAATATGACCAATTAAATTATCCTCTTTCACTGACAAATTAACACGACCATCACGTAAAAAATTGTTCTAACACTTGAACGACAAAAATGGCAATTGATCGGATCGTAGAGTTTTAACGTGTCAGATTTTCTTCCTCAAATCCATTCACTTAAATTTACTGACCATGGCTAAATTGATTGAGATAATGATATATTATATGCCTGAATGTATATATTATGGAACTAGTGGCTTCATCAATTTGTGTTTTGAGAGCCTCTTGTAACATTTAATAAAATATGAAAATAAGTAACGTTCATGAGAGCACAACGCGTGTTCTCCGTGTTCATTTGTCTACTCTCTCATTCACTCGTAAAAAAACTAAACTTTACACGATGTGCTCTGCATACAAAACATTCCCTAAATCCTCATTACAATACGAATATCAACAAAAAGAACTACCATTAAGTTTGTGTTGTAACCTCATTCCTATTTCACTCGAACGAACGTCTGACTTGTGGTATTCATTAGCTCCCTAATACGTGTTACTTTGTCCTAATCTTACCACAAAAGACCACCGACACAATATAAAATAAACCTTACCTCTTTAACATAAGGTTTAGGATCAAACATCTGAATATAATCATTTTAAGTCGATTTGACATGCCGGGGACTAAGTATTTCGTCGCATTGTTTCGCATTCAGCGTTATAAAAGGGAATTTGTTAATTTCCAAAATGTCCGGATAGTGGGTAAGTTTTGACCCTTGGGGGAATTCTCTTTGAGTTTAATATCAAGATTTAATTAGAATGTCAGATGAAATAATAATATGTATGTATTGTTAGTTCGAGATAAACTATTAAAGCTACAAATGCGTCTATAGTTCAGTTTGCTAAACTACTGGGAAACTGATTCAAATTTCTGCGAAAAAGAAAATAATGAACTCTTTGGATTGAATTACAAAACTGTGTGTATGTAATCAACTTACATACATACAGTTTTAAAATATAAAAAAAATATATAAAAAAATGTTTTTATTTATTCCTTACAACTACATCAATCAAAAAGTTTCTACAAGATAAAAATTATGTATTTTTAAGTATGTTAGTGTTAGTAATGAAACAAAATCTTAACTTGGTATTTGTTAGTATTGTGTGTTAGTATTTCCAAAGTTCGTTTCCTTTATGTAAGGACCGCCTGCAGCGGTAAAACCCTTCTCCAAACCATTTGGAGGATGTAAGTTGAATGTGAAGTGTAATTACAATACGTAATTATTTCACATGAACTACAGTTGCCATTAAATATACCTACAGAATGAAACAATCGATATATTAAAACAAAAGCTGGTTGGATAGATTAACTCAAAAAAGATCGTTGGAAGCTGAACTAATTATAAAGGTTCAAGTTATAATTACGTTACGACTACGTCTACGTCTACTTAATCTCGACTTCTACATGGGCCAAGACAAATCGTAATCGCTTTCAAAGTGTTTCGTATTTCTAGAACGACTTTCAACAAAATTGACATAAGGTAGTAAGTAGCTTATGTCATTATGTCAATCCATTTGACTTTTCCATCATCGATATCGCTGACATAATGTCACTTTGTCTAGGCTCTCTTATATGATCCTAGCTGCAGTTAAGGATATTTGTCACAGAATAAATGTATCATCGGAATATGTATAGGCAAAAGTTTCAACTTCAAAGGCCAAGAAAAACTTAGCTTGCAAAAAAACCAATCTAAGCTCTAACAAATGACTAAAAATAATAACTTGACAAATGACTAAAAAAAAGTAGGTAAGACTTATCCCAATTTATTAAAACCTAATTTCCATCCTAAAAGCTACTTATAAAACATAGGACCGACTAAAATAATATTTATATTTGAAGTTTGTAATAAAATAGGTTGGCGTCCATGGACGCGTAAATTGGCTATCCCCCTGAGGTCAATAAAACATTATGTAAATCAATAGCTACCACTACAACTAGCGCCCTCGCAAGACCCGAATTACGTAATTAATCACACACACACACATAAACACACACACACCATATCGAAGACCGTTATACAATATGTGTAGGAGTTGGGGGGTTAAATCGTGAAGGAATAGGCACATAAAGACCGGGGATATAAATTAAAGTTGACAATTTGAAATTTCGATTTATTTTCGGTAATGAAAAAATTTTGTCGATGAAAAATTATTGATTGAATTAAAGAAGTAATGAATGAAAAGTTGCGGATTAAATGAACAGCAACGAAAGCAGAAAAAGATGTTTTTTTATCAACATTATTCTTCTAAACATTTCATCAAAGCTTGAACTCTTATCTCCAAAATCTACACAACACACATTTAACGTATAATTACCGCTAAAAACCTACCCAAAGCCATTGCAGGCACAAAACATAGGCCTCATAAAGGAACGTCTAAAGATAAGGGAAAAGCGGGTCGCAAGGATACAGCAATAATGAATCTGGGAGTCACAATTAAAGAGGGGAAGTGCGTGCGGATGATCTTCGAGTAATCTAGGGGTGGGGAGGGGGGAAGGGGTAAAATTAGGGGAGGGACAGACGGGGTAATGTTGTATGTAAAGATAGGGACGTGTTTACGTTGTTTGCTTAGAATTAAATAGAGGTTTTTACTCTCTTGATCTTGAACACCTTTAGAAGTTTTTTTTTTTAAATACCGCATGTCTGTTTGCGTTCAGATAGCACTTAGCCACATAATTATTTTAAAAATATACACTAGATGCAGACCAAAGACCTGACTCCCTTGGACTCTTGCTGGAAAGGCACTAGCATTTAGATTTATTCACTTTCTCCACGAAATTGTTGGGACCATTGACAATTTTTCCGTGGAAAAAATAACAATATTATTAATTTAGACAAGAATTAGTTTAATTCACATGGTCATAATATGCCACGTATGGTTTAAGCAAGTACCTATATAATATATTGCTGAATGAAATGCTTTACATAACGAGACTCCTCCGTGGCACGGAAAGCACGTTAAGCCGTTGGCTGTCATTCGTGGATCTTTGACAGTCGTTACGGTCATCAGTAGCCCGAAAGTCTGACAACCAGTTATGACTGGTTGTCAGACTTTCGGGCCCCTACCCCGGTATTGTATTGCCCAGTTTCTGGGTTGTGGAGGTCAGATAGGCAGTCGCTCCACGTAAAATACTGGTATAGCTGCATCCGGTTAGACTGAAAGCCGACCCAACATAGTTGGGAAAAGGCTAGGGAGATTGATATTCCTGAAGTGACAAAGGGATATACCATAGTTAAATATCGGGGAAATCACCAAAACTGAACGAAAAAATGGGTGAAGACAATTATGAATAATTGTGACATTTTCAACAAATAAACCAACATACTGACTGACTGTTTTATGCAAGCTTTAAAACACGTCCAACATCTGCCATTTTCATCAATTTCTTTCATCACCAATATTTAACCGTCGCATTTTCGTATTCTAAACATTGCGTCCCTTACATTTTCGCCGTAGGGTGGTAAGGGTCGCCGGAGGGTGGCAACCCACTAGATAAAACGGTGTTATTTCGCCCGAGGCTGGCAATTTCTTGAATAGTCCAGCCAGTGAAGTAGGGGTGACCCTGCGAATTCACTTGTCTTCTACGACCGAATTAATTTCGGCTTTACGAGGGACCGTTGATTATGTAATTTGTTTATATATTAAACATGTATATGTTTAAGTTGTTTATATTTTGGACGTGTTTGTGTAAAGTTCTTTGTTCTAACAAGCCTACTACCATTTTGGTGATGAAATTGGTTGGTGTGGTTTATTCGGATACACAGTTTGATATTTAAATCTAGCCCCAATATTATTTGAATAAATTTTACTTATAACGATAAGCCAGATTATAATGAATTCAACTTCTAGTAATTCTACATTCTACATTTGGATACAAAATGGTAAAATCATTGCTGCCAAAACAAAACTTCAAACAGTTCGAAATTAACAAAACTAAAAACACATATATTTATATTAAACTAGCGGATGCCTGCGGCTTCGCCCGCGTGGATGTCGGTTATTATATACTAAAACCTTCCTCTTCAATCACTCTATCTATTAAAAAAATCCGCATCAAAATCCGTTGCGTAGTTTTAAAGATTTAAGCATACATAATGATATACGGACAGAGAAAGCGACTTTGTTCTAAACTATGTAGTAATGATGGACAGATATCCAAATATCTTCCGAAAAAAAGAAAATAATTATTTTCAGTTAAGTCAGCAACCCAACGGCTTTGAATTCAAACATTCCCAGATATTTTTTATTTTTCTGCGTCCGCAACACTATAGGTACTTACCTACTTACTCTTAACTATTTTCATAGCCTTTATATAACACCTTTTACGATCATCAGTTTCAAACGTTATTTCCGTGACGGTATCAGCAGTGAGATGGTGTTGCCGGTTCAATGGAGTCACAGAATCACTGAACTGTTGCAGGCATCTGAGATCAAAAGATCTGAACATAGGATTTTGCGCCTGCAGTGTTAACCGCGTGGACTGCAACTTGTTGTATGTGGATATGAGTACTATATCTATACATATTATTAATTATAAAGTCGCTTTTCATGTTTTTCTCTATGTCCGTGTTTTTCTTCAAAACTACGCAACAGATTTTGATGAGGTTTTCACCATCGTTTCGAGAATTTATTCCGGAAGGTTTATGTGTATAATATTAAACTATTGGGTCCCCACCTATGAAATTGGTGTTTTTTTTCTCACAAAGAGAGAACCTCATCACTTCTATGATTTAAAATATTCATCAATTGCTTGGTATTATATCGAATAATGACCATCATAGACAACTACCAATAAACATTAAAACAAACCTTATTACTTATAATTTTCTAAACATAAACATACCTTAAAAATTACTCCTCATTTTGTTAGCAGAAATTACCACTATTTTTTTTTAACTTAGCTAAATCTTATTTTTGTATCTTAGTCTAAGTCATCATCATCATCTGCCTAGCCTTTTCCCAACTATGTTGGGGTCGGCTTCCAGTCTAACCGGATGCAGCTGAATATCAGTATAAGTGTATCTTAGCCTAAGTGGCATACGTTATCTTAATTTTTAAACATTAGTGCATAAAAGTTTTAAAACATTAGTGTTCATGGTTGATAAATACTTAAATGAAGAAAATGTTAGTATGAAAAATGGAACTTCTTTAAAATTCCCCATACAAAACGCTGATTTCATAGTTGGGGGACCTAATATTAAAGTTACTTATATATACTTATAAATCATGATGTTTTGACAAGTCGTAAAAACCGTACGTGCGAAGCAGGAGCAGTTCACAAGATTACTATAAAGTAAGACTTGATCGTCAACTTTAAATCATCGGCAGACATACGTAGCAGACTAAGTAGGTAATTTTATTGTATTTAGTTACACAACGTTTAGCGGGCCTAGATATTTTTTTTACGGCGAAAATAGGCCCACGACGTACCTACATCCTTATTTTTTGTATGCAAGAATATCTCTAGAAGAGTTTTATAGAAATACTGATCTTCTCCATCAATCATGTAGGAATAAATTATTATATCATTCCTAGAATCTGCTCTAAAAATAATTATATGTAATAATGTATATTTTTAAATGTTTTATACATTTTTTATTCTAATATTAAAAAAAAAATATATTAATATATATATTTTTTAATTTAAATATATATATATTTTTTAATTAGTAGAATAAAAAAATATGTATCGAAAATGAAATAAAGACAAAATAGAAACGTCTTCTATTCCACCTCACTTAGCTATTGCTATTGGCTACATATTTATTTAAATTCCCAAAAAGCGAGTGACGCCTTTATTTTGGCAGTCCATCATTTCAATTTTACATCATGTGAACTTAGCGTTACATTATAAATCAAGACATCAACGATAATTATGGATTTAATTAACATTTTGCCGAAACAAAGTTTCCATTCTACTGTAAACCATGTTGCGTTTAAACTACTTTGTCGTCTGAACCAAATTAACCTGCAAAAAACAAACGAACATTACCTCCAACAGAAAAAATATAAAAATAGTTTAAAAAAACTGTTACAAGAACCCCATAACTCGATATAAAAGAGCACAGCTAGGTAGAACTCGGCCCGTCTGCGGTGCATACTAATTGATTCCATATCGGCGCTGTCCTTTTGCATCATTTCCTCTCCGCTGAGATCCAATCACTTTTATCTAATACGTGCAACAACACTCGCTGGGCACTGGGAACTGGGAGCGGTGATTGCTTGTGTGTGATGATTTATAAATGACAAGTTTGTATTGAGCCTTAGATTGTGGGATTGATAAAAAAATGTTATGCTATATTACACACATGCATGTATGAACTTTTTCGTGAGGGTCGCAAGAAACCGTTGGATGCGGGAAGCACAGCTACAGGACCGGTCGAAGTGGCGGTGCTTGGGAGGCGTAGGTCCAGCAGTGGACGTCTTTCAGCTGAAATTATGATGATGATGTTGATGTATGAACTTTTTCTTAGTCACGCATCCGTTTGATAGGGTAGTTAAACTAAGTTATGTTCATTATGAATTCAGGCAAGCCTAAATACAAAATGGCCGATTTATACCTACATTTATTATTTTTACATACAGTTAACAGTAAAAGTTACACCAGAAAACGCACAAAGGCAAATTAACATTTTATCCAATAAACAGACATACAAAACATGCATAGTATAGTAATTATAAGCTGTAACATTTCAGTTTTCAGCATATTACGTTACGGTAAATGATAGCTCAAAGCCCTTGCCTACCAAACTAGATAATGCGTATTGAAGTTCTCTCGATATTTGATACAGTGTAATATTTTCACGTTTTTGTTCCAAGCTTTAGTTTTAACATACATATGTATTATTTATTTGAAAAGCTGATGAGAGTTGCTGCTGGCTATTTACCTGTATTTATTTTAGGCGAAATATTTTCCTACATTTGTTGCGTTTTCCAAATACGCTGTGATTTGATTTCGGTTTTAATTAAAGCGTGTGTACTTTGAACCTTTGTTGAAATGTTTTAGTTTTAATGTATGCAAATGATGTTTGATTAATTTTACATTTTGTCATAACAAAAATTTAAAACCCGAAATTCTTCATCAGATCCGCCATAATTTTAAACCCAAAACCACTACAACAAAAGCATATTTAATATCCAGTTGTTGCCCACGACTTCGTCTGCGATCCGGGATGAAAAGTAGCCTATATCCTTCTCCAGGTCAAGGTCTATCCATGTGCCAAATTTCATCCAAATCCATTCAGTCATTTTTGCGTGAAAGCCTAACAAACAAACAAACTCACTTTCGCATTTATAACATTAGGTAGGAAGTTAGGATTAACACCTATAAATCTACGTCATCATATTAAAATATTATAAACTAAACCAAAAACCTAATGCATCATTACACTAGCTAAACCCGACCGGATCAATACATGAAGCAAAACTTAAATTTCGTCCCCCCGTAAGAAGAAGGTTGGACGGCTCCAAATTCGTATGTTAATACATCCCCCCACTGCGGGCGGGTGGGGCCTCCACCCCCGAGGGAACGGACCGAACTATTATAAAGGGTAGCACGAAAGTTAGATTAATGATGTTAGGAGCTGACCAGGGTACAAGCGAAGAGGGCAGTGGATTTAGATGGGTTATTTCTTGGGTTAGAAGACGGTTCTTTAAATGATGGTAAGGTAAAATTTGGTTGGCTGGTTAGGATGTATCAGACGGTATACATGTATAGCTGTTACCTTTAATAAGAACTCAATTATTGAACGGTTGACTGGTAAAAAATGCCTATGGCATTAAGTCCGCCTCTGTACATTTGTGTGCTTAAAGAATTAAATAAATAAATTATTTCTCTTTAAACCCACTAAAACTAATGAAGTTGGTAGCGCCGACAGTAATTATTCTTCAAATGTATGAATCGAATTAATCGATCACGTTCTTCTTTCTGAACTATGTGTAATCGGGACGGTTAAACTAATCTAATCGAATGCGGCTGATGCCAAGAGCAACTGCAATCATTCTCCTATCTGCTAAAAATATACAAGATAATTGTTTGACTTTTAAGTTTCTGACTCGGGTATCCAGAAACCTCATTGTCAACCGAGAATCTACGTCTGTTGGTACCAAATAGATCCTCCGTTGACAATCAGGGCTATTATTAGTTAAGATGAGTTCATCATAAACGAGCTTGCTCGTCAAGCGCTAGCGCTCAAGGTGATGGTATGATGGCGGGTTTGTGAATTTTCTCTGGCGGGTTTATGACTAACTAAGTATATATTCAGAGTTAACACTAGCTTTAGAGAATAGTGAATCATCCAATAGTTCATAACAACCCCTCTAGAATTGCTTCCCACCTAAAAATATGACTCATTCCTACGCCAATTCCGCCTGTAGGTGTACCTCTCCTATCGAGTCCCGCGGTAAAGTGTGGACGATCTAACTTCGCCTTACACACACACACCCCCACTACCTCATGCACACACACATACACACACGACACAGTAACGCCGCGGGCTGTAACGCTGAGTTCACATGGGATTAGATTCGTCACTACACACACAGTTTTTCATTAGACACTGTGTTGCATAAATCATATGCAGAAAGCCAGGATACTGTTTGAGAAAGGACACAGTGTCGTACAGTGTATGTTGTGGGAAACGGGACGAAATTCTCTGCGTATGAAATTAGAAATATTAGATGTTTTTTCTTCTTTTATACCAATTTGTTGCTTTTAAACTAGGTATTGTTTTAGTTTTGTCAGTAGGTATGAGACATTCATTAAGAGAAAGAGAGTTTTATTTTAAAATAATATTAAGACTTTTAAAATAATAACCATTAGTTTTTTTTATATAATTAATTACTACCATAATCAAACACGCAACACACGTTTTGGCCTTTAGATGAAAAAAAAATCCCAATATTTGCAACACTACCCTTACAATCCTTATTAACAACGAACGAAATAACGAACATTAAACTAAAATATCTAATGTATCGCATACACACATAATTACTGTTAGACACACACACACACACGCCGCACACACACACACAACACGTCCTCAAGTGATCCGCCTTCACCACCACCATCATGTGAATTCAAGCAATCTGTTAAAGGATATGCTAAAATTAAAGATGATTTCACATTTTTCAGAAGTTAAAAACTTTTAATTGCATTAAATAAATAAGCAAACCTTTACCATGTTAAATCATAATTTACTTTAGCAAATACAATAGTTTATAGTTTATCTATCCTATTGCATTCTAAACTTTTAAAACGAATAAAATGTAACGCTATTATGTAAATCAAACTTAATTTCCAAAAATAAAGTTACGATGAGATTCAGAAACTATTCAAAATGTTTATTCAATTCCTTAACCAATCTTGACAATTCCTCACAAACTCTAAACTACAAAAACCCCGCGACCCTTTAAGAAACAGGTATATTAAAACATTCCCCAAAGATCACGTATCTATTAAAAACTAGTTCGATAAAAGATCAACGGTCAAGTCAAAGGGACACCGAGGTCGCGCAGGCGCATGCGAGATTGTGGGAACTCTGCCCTCATTATTATGCGTTTTGATCTCTGACCGGAGAATCTCACGGTGACCGGTTTGGACCGGCTATCTCCCTTACGATTACCAATTTATTCTATTTTTATTCTAATAGATTTTATTAATTATGTGGAAACCTAACGACGTTTCTTTTGATATTGAAGTTTTTGAGGAATTCCCAGGGTAACGGTGTGAATTATTTAGATTTTGTGTTTTATAAGATGTTTCATGGGGTTGTATTGAATATTTTAATAGTAGTTGTCGTTTGTTATGTCTGCAGATAGGTCGTGTTGTGTTAGAGGTTAAGTGAAACTGTATAATACACATTTTTCTGGTAAGTTTTCGCTGCATCTACTTGTTTTGTGTCTTCTATCTTCAGCTAAACATGGTAATGGAGCCATGGAGTCTATCCGTAATTTATAATTTAGTGCCCGATTTCTTTGTCTCACATAACGTGACTAAATTGCACATAAAATTCAAACATAAGACGCAAAAACTCATCTGCAGTTCCCACATATACTACAGAAGACCGCCGCCCACTCGCTCGCGAATTCGACCAAAACTACACTCACACCCCGATATATTTACGCTTTATCCCGAACTTGTCGCCTTGTATGCCGCTCCCCCGTCGACAACTGAGGTGCTGGGTAGTACCCGACGACCGTACGGTATAAAAGCGGATTTTAACCAAGCCCTGTTTGATAGAAAGACGTTTTTGTACGGCTTTTGGTTGAATTAATTTGTTGTTTTTCTTAAATTCGGTGCCCACACGTGGCTACCTTAATCTATGATATAATGAAAAAACAGAATTAAGACAAGCTGTGTTTCATGGACATAGAGAGAAAGAAAAAAAAGCAAATACATTTATTTACTATGATTTAGTATACATTTTTTTTACTTTTCTGTCTCGTAAAGTCTTTCCCTACCTTCTGTCATTAATTGTACTTAAGGCAGGTCATGTTTCGTAGAGAGCGGTTTCAATGTACCTACTAGTTATTTCTAGTTTATTTGTGGAACGATGGTGAATAAATAAATTCTGTAACTTGTCGCCAACTGAGGTGCTGCTAATGCTGGGTAGGGTAGGTACCTACCTACTTCCCGTCGACCGTACGGTATAAGTGGATTTTAGCCAAGACCTGTTTAAAGGAAATATGTTTTTCTATGGTTTTCGGTTGAATCTGTTTTCGGTTTTTCTTGAATTTGTAATTTCCTTGCTATTTCAATACTAATGCTGAGAAGTTTTTCTTTTACTGGGCGACGGCGTACGATAAAATTATGTTTTTCTTTCTCTGGGTAGGTCGGACGGATTTTGGTAGTGTATAAAGTTTGAGGATGGACACGTTTGTTTATTTATTAATAATACTTTATTGTACACCAGAAAATACATAGCAGAAATAAATAATTACGTTTCTGTTTCTTCTTGAATTTGTCATCTTGTTTGGCAAATGTCGTCCCCTGTTATCCCCTGAATAGTAAATACTGAAAGCTTACCGTGCGTTTGCACTGGCGAAACATTCACGACGAAACATGATGAAATCTCTATTTTCTGTCAATGTTCCATATAATTTTTGACAGGAACTAGAGATTTCAACATGTTTTGTCTTGAATGTTTCGCCAGTGCAAAAGCACGATTAAACCGACTTAATACTGTTTTTGTAAAATATGTTATGTTACGTTGTTGTTATATACCTGTGAATATTATTATATGAATTATGTTTATTTCTAATAATTATTTAGTTGCGCTTTCTTAATTTAATTGTTTTGTTATTCTTTTATGTTTTACAACAAAAATAAAATCCCATAGACATACTCAGTATCAGTTACTTCTTCCATTTTGATACAAATATAAACACAAATGTTGCCGTATTTCTTTGCTCGCAATTAAATTGTGTAATGAACGTGTTACGTCATTCACAATCCACACTAATTTAGATTGCTGCGCGGACACCGTTGCACGTCATGTCTATGCAAATCAGAAATTAATTTCGTTCATTTATATCCTTATAAACAACAGAACGAACGCTTTAAAAAGTTACACATGTTTCGGTCAATTTCGGTTTTTAATCGAATCGGTTTAGGGCGGCGCGAACTGAATTTTTCCGGGTTTGATCGGTAATTTATCCCAATTAGTGTAGGCAGAGCGACCGGTAAAAGAATTTTGGTGGAAGTGTGACTTAAATCGTGTTAGTTGATTAGCTTCCCCTACGTTATTTGATTTGTGTCATGGCTGTGTTAGATTATTCAAATGGAGTGATACAACCTGATTTTTTTTTAATTGCTAAGCCTCGGGCAGAAGCTATTGTTGCTTCCACCGCGGCTTCGTCCGCGTGAAATTTCTTGTTTTAACATAAACCTAGTATTTGCCCGCGGCTTCGCTCGCGTTTATGTTGGAAAATAACTCACGGGAGCCGACTACTAGGATTAAAATCAAGATAAACTAACTATCTGTATGCCAAAGGAGATTCACCGTCCATTCATTTTTGGGTTAAATGTGAAACTGGGCGCCAAACAAAAAAAAACTATATTCCGAAAGAGTAAGGTTTTCTTTTCATTTTTTATTTCTACAAGCTATTACTTTAGTTGGATTAATATGAATTATTTTAACTAAAACATAGTGGAAACAGTATTTTTCAAAATCGTAAAACAGTGCAGGGAATTACCCTACAGATTTGGTCCGGCAATGAAAAGTGAAGAGGATAACATGTTCTAACGAAATACGTCATTTCTTTGTGTGGCACTTTTTTAATTTAATAATAACAGCCGGGGATGGTCCGTGGATGGGTGACCATCTTTACATACCGAGACTCCTCCGTGCCTCGGAAACCGCGTTAAGCCATTAGTTCAGCTGTCATTCGTGGATCTTTGACAGCCGTTACGGGTCGTCAGAAGCCCGAAAGTCTGACAACCAGTCTTACCAAGGGGTATCGTATTACCTCTAGTTACTGGGTTGTGGAGGTCAGATAGGCAGTCGCTCCATGTAAAATACTGATATTCAGCTGTGTCCGGTTAGACTGAAAGCCGACCCCAACATAGTGGGGAAAAGGCTAGGCAGATTGATTGACGTGATATCTTTCACATACAATTTTCCAAACACGTTTAACCAGGTCAGAGGAGGGGTTTTAAAAAATCCTTCAGATATGCGATGAGGAACTTCGTTCCATAAAATAATTTCATACACTCATAGCCACAGATCTCTTGCGTACCAACGTATTATAGCACAGGGGTGTGATTCTGTAAGATTTCATTCTAAACTTCGAATCTGAATCCGCTGTGAGTTTCTTGATTGGCATTCTAAAAACTCGGTTGATACACTAGCGCTACCCTTGCGAGCGTGTCAGCGAGTTGAACTAAATTGACCGTGAGATTTTGACAGATAAAGTATAAGATGACGTAAGAAGTGGCATTCAGTAAGGTTATTCCCCCGTCACTTCGACGCTCACTTCGCACTCGAACCCGATTCAAAATTCGAAGTGAGAGTGAATAGCGATGTCAGATGCGAGTTGTTGTTTGAATTTTACAGAATCAATGTACAGTAATCAATGCGTAACTCAATATTAACATAAACATAAAAAATCACCAATATAATATTTTACCTTTAGCTTCAAAATACTAAAATTATAACAATAGTCCGTTAAACATCCATATTTGCTTAAACATAACAATTTATTGAAACTATATTTACCTTAAAACATCTGTACAAACATAATCATGATGTGTGTATCTATATTGTTGTTTCATTAGACAGCCTCGAGGTGTAGCGCTCACAATCGTGTCTGCTGAGCACTGCTTGGGTTCAATCTAAAGAGGACCTAGACAAAGTGACGTCCTATCAGCGATAACGATGATGGAAAAGGAAAAAATGTATAGGACTGACATAAACTATCGAAAACCTTACGTCAATCCTGAGGCCCAAGACAAAGTGACATTCTATCAGCGTTAACGATAATGGAAAAGGCAAAAATTTAAAGGACTGAAATAAGCTATCAAAAAGCTTATGTCAATTCTGTTGAAAGTCTTTGTAGAAATACGAAACGCTTTCGAAGTGATTACGTATCACTTGTCTAGGCCCTCTGTTCAAAGTCGTTGTAGAAATACGAAACGTTTTCAAAGCGATTGTCACTTGTCAAGGTCCTCTGTTCAAAGTCGTTGTAGAAATACGAAACGCTTTCAAAGCGATTGTCACTTGTCTAGGCCCTCTGTCTAAATTCGTTGCAGAAATACGAAACGCTTTCGAAACGATTGTCGATTGTCACTTGTCAAGGCCCTCTGTTCAAAGTCGTTGTAGAAATACGAAAAGCTTTCGAAACGAATGTCACTTGTCTAGGCCCTCTGTCTAAATTCGTTGTAGAAACGCTTTCGAAACGATTGTCGATTGTGACTTGTCTAGGCCGTCAGGTCGAGCAAAGAGTTATTGGGTTTTTAAATAAGGAAGTTCTTAGGCCGGTCGGTGTCTGGATTTATGATTGGTAGACGGCTCGCCAACACAGAAAAAAATAAAGAAAAATATTTTGTTTGGGATACGCACAAGAAATACAAACACTAAAATAAACCGGTCAAGTCCAAGTCGGACTCGGACACGAAGGGTTCCATACAATATTTAGCAAAAAACGCCGAAAGATACACTTTTGTTGTAATGGGGGTCCCCCTTAAAACTTTATTTTATTTTTTGTTATATTGGCAATAGAAATACACAGTCTATCTATTACGGTTTATGAGATACAGCCCGCCGACAGACAGACGGAAAGCGTAGGTTTCGTTATAGAGTTCCGTTTGGCACCCTTCGAGTACGAAACCCTAAAAAGGACATTTAAAACTAGTACCACCACCGCTTACAGCAGTATTATTTTAATATTACTTCAGTGTAGGAAAGAGATGAAGCTCTACAGGACGTATAGCTCCATCTCTTTCCTCCACTGAAGTAAGATTGAGTGTGAGGCCCAAAAAGCTCCTATATCAGCATAATGCTGCATAGAACTTCAATAAAATTGCCAAAATGTGGGTATACTCTTCACTTCTGCTTATCCCCATCGGGGGTACAGGCGTGATGTTATATATGTTCCATTAATAATACTACGAATAATATTCTAAAAGTTTTGTGCAATTAAAACCCGCTTGAGAGCAATAAATCTGTTTATATCTGGCAGTCAAGTTATCGTTAAAAACTTATACTTCGCGGATTGTTTTTGTTTATAGCTAATATTTTAATTATCTCTCTGTGATTTTAGTTTTACTTATTTAGTTATGTCTGGTTTGGGAGTTTGGGTTTGAATTTGTTTTAAAAAAGGTGTCTGAGTTGAGGCGAATATTTTTTAGAACGTTCACATCCGAATCTCAGGCGCAATCTGACAAAAATACCTCTAATTTTCATATTTTTTTGAACGTTTTAACGGCATTATTGGCCTTGATCTCTTAATAAATAGACAATTGGTTTGGCCAAGGAAAATTAGTGTTATTCTCAAAGACTTTTCGATAAGGATTATGCCGTGGTGAAGTGATTAGATACATAATTCGTCAACAAGATCGGTAGTGATGCCTACCCTAAATGCGTCGGAGATACACTACTTGATTATTAATTATCTCTAGATATTGTTTAAATATATGACAAAAACAATTAATATAAAATAAAATAAAAAAGCTTTTATTTCTTGCAAAAGTTAAATACATCCATACTAATATTATAAATTCGAAAGTAACTCTGTCTGTCTGTCTGCATGTTACCTTTTCACGTCTAAACCACTGAAAGGATTTCAATAAAATAGATGGCATCCCGGGGAAGGACATAGGCTACTTTTTATCGACATACCACGTAGGTGAAGCCGCGGGCGGAAGCTAGTATTATTATAATTACTATTAATCCTATTTTAGTAAGGTATACTTATGAATTAGTATTTAATCCTGCGAATAAATTTTGAATTTTTGGCAGTTTTTCCATACTAAGGGCTGATTTTACCAAAGTCAGATATCTTTTATCCGTGGAATAAAAATGGCGTCTGACAGTTTTTGTATGGAAAAACTGTCAAAAATTCAAAATTTATTCGCAGGATAAGACTTATACTCGGTATAAAAGTTTGGTGAAATTCGCCCTAAAACTGTCAGACGTCAATTTTATTCCACAGATAAAAGACATCTGACTTTGATAAAATTAGCCCTTAGACACATATATTTATTTCAACATATTCACAACATTTTTAATGGTCCTTGAGGTGTCAAAGATTATAATAATCTGGGACCTATTTAGTTAATACAAATAGAGAAACAAACAAGAATATTGGTTTCTTTTAACATAATTATTAGCCTGCTTTAAAATCCTTACTAATATTATAAATGTGAAAGTAACTCTGTCTGTCTGGCTGTCGCGCTTTCACGCCAAAACTAGTGAATAGATTTAGATAATCTAGAGCCAGAGAAAGGACATAAGCTACTTTTTATCGACATACCACGCGGGCGAAGCCGCGGGCGGAAACTAGTTAAATATAATTCTCCTTTTGATAAAACCTGCCTCATCTTTTTTCAGATACAAAGACATGGAAGTTGATCAACGGTGCCTGGGAGATGAAAGATGCGACGCTACTAAATGGGTGCCATCTTGATGAATCTTTGGAATGATGTAAGTTTTTTTCATTTTCTATTAGACATTTGATTTTCATGGGTAGACCTACTGCCCCACCACGAACTGATTATTTTTCACGACTTATCTAGTTTAATTGGTGGAGTATTTTAGTGGGCTAGTTTTATCTATCTATTTAACAATTTTCGTACACATAAATAAATATTTTTTGATTGCTGTTCTTTAGTCTCGCTAAAACTCGAGAAATTGATTTGGATGTTTTTTTTTTCATTGTGTTTTTTATTCTCAGGGCAAGGTTTGTATGTAAGGAAGGTAGGGTAGGTAGGTCGGGTTGGTAGGTAGGGTAGGTAGGGTATCATGGCCCACAGGCCATGGTTTGTTTTCATATTTTCAGTAGGTGTTGTCATCTTTTTTAATAATTATGTTTGATTTACCTATACATCTGCTCAACCAATCCTAACCTGATAGTTCAAAACAACATTATTAAAAAAACGGATACAATACAGTTTCATGTTTTCCAATCCGAAACCTCCTAAAACCATTTCTCTTCAAATGGTAAACTTGAAAGCGTATAGACATCGTGTTTTAGCTAGTTATTTTTATTAGCTTACTCGTAGTCCCGTTCAAACTAAACCCAGTTTTTATTGCTTTATTTTCAGAGAGTGTCTGCGCCATATCCGTGCAGAACCAAAACGAGGGGAACAAGGTCTGTTCGGAAACCATAATAAAACTATTATTTATTTTCTGTTCATGGTCACAGCTTGTAGTTTGTCGATTAAATAACTATGTGTTTGGATCTTGGGGTTGTGCTTTATCAGGAGATGTATGGTCTGGTTAAGATGATTGCGACACTTACATAGGTTTCAAAAAAATATTTTGCAATTGGAATAAATACCTACATTGAAATGAAATGAAATTGAAATGAAATGAAATGAAATTGAAATGAAATTGAAATGAAATTGAAATGAAATGAAATGAAATTGAAATGAAATTGAAATGAAATTGAAATGAAATTGAAATGAAATGAAATTGAAATGAAATGAAATTGAAATTGAAATGAAATGAAATTGAAATGAAATGAAATTGAAATTGAAATGCAATTGAAATTGAAATTGAAATGAAATTTATTATTCTGACAGAATTGTAGTACATTACAGAGGTCGGGTTTTTTTAATAGTTTCTAAAACAATTCGCTAAAACTATCATGCAAAATTACATTAATTAAATAAATTAATGAAGCTAAGCATTATCAAGTTTGTTTCGATATCTGATGTAGCTATCTACTAGAGATAAATATGAAATCTGTCACTATTAAATCGAGATTCATGTGATTGTCGTTCAAGAATGGCTCGTTCGGTTTTCTGAATTTATTCTGATAAAGAACACAGTTTATTCGAATAATAGTTATGCTACTTATTGTTGAACCTTTTTAACCTTTTTTACCTACTTAGGTACCTAATTAGGTACCTATTTGATATTATATTTTTTTACAATTCTTCGTCATCATGGTTGCTTTTCTGTATTTTTTTCACCTTGTTTCTTATTTTCGACATCTAATCAGCCAACCAACGCCCAAAGGAAAAACTAATAGCTAATTTCAATCATTCGATTTGTTGACTGCTGAGCGTGAGTTCTTGGGTTCGATTCCCAAGACGGGTAACGTGTTATTGGGTTTTTATAACTGGAATTTCTCAGTAGCAGTCCGGAGTCTGGATTTGTGTGTCATTGATTTGATTTTAACTAAACGTAACTGGTGAAATGTAGTACTATATGTACAACTCTGCCTAACCCTTCGGGGATTATAGGCGTGATATTTTTAGTTTTAATCAGTATATAAAAGCATACTTCAGGCTACTACAATTACCTTCCATGAAATAAAAAATTATAACTGAAATTCCAGGCCCAGCTTCGTCGAGGAGCCCTCTAGTTGCAGATACGGAGCGAAGCATCATCGGAGACCTGTAAGCATACCTACTTCGCTTCGCCATCAGCAGCGCTTCGCTACGCTTCTGCTTACGCTTCGGAGCTAAGGGCAGATGTTAACGATTTACTGAGATAGTATTAGGTTATGGTTTGTTCCAAAAGTATCTAACAAAAGTGTAAACTTTCTCTGTTCAAGTTAAATTCTCACGGAATCACTCACTAAAGAGAATTAGTATTAATTCATCTGTATTTAAAGAAGGTTTCAGCTTTATATCTCACCACTTATTCCAACAATTAAGTATTGTTTGAAAAAACATTGCTAAATTGTTATGAATAAATCATCGAAAAAAATTGAGGTTATAAAATTAATGTCAAATGAAAAAATCTTTAAGGTGATTTAAAATTAGAATTTCGGGTTTAAGTATTCGAATAATGAAATCAACGTCAATTTGTAAGTAGCACTACAAATTGGCAACCACAGGTACGTTTTCTGATTCATATGTTTACATTTTCATGTTATACTATTGGAACAAACTATAAGTAAATAGAAATAGGGAAACATCCAAAGTAAACATTTTAATAACTTTACCATATACATATTATTATCTTTGAATAGAAAGACGGAAATACAATTTGGTAATGTTTCAAAGCACTATCTTATGTACCTACTAACCGCCTTACTAGTAAACGTTGTATAGCGCCTGTATAGTTACACAATGCTTTGTCTTCTTCTTTCAAAAGTCAAATTACTTTTGAAAGAAGAAGACAAAACGTTGTGTAACTATACAGGCGCTATACAACGTTTAGTAGTAAGGCGGTTAGTAATTATCAAGCGCTGTTTTCTTTGCTTACATACGCATTTTTATTGGAATATTTTTAATCAGATTTTGAGCATTAAGTAAGGCTTCAATAAATGTTTAACTAAAAACGAAGTTGTTTTATTATCCTGAACTGCTGCAAGCTTCTCTATAAATTGCAAGGGGATCAGGAGTGAGGGCTTTGCTTTGAGGTTTTTTTTAAATACGTTTAATAACTTAGAAATGACGTTTTTTATTATTATTATGTTATGGGACTGCTTTTGACCTCGATCTCGCCTGATGGAAAGCGATAGATGAGGTCTATGATGGAACGAGCAAGCCCAGAAGATGCCTGTTCACTCTTGTTTTGAAGGCTGACGGGTAATACGTGGAAGGGAACACAGATGCTGGCAGAGAGTTCCACACTTTGGCCGTGCGCATAATAAATGTGGAAGAGAAGCGCTTAGTATGACTAGACGGTATATCGACCAAGTGCGGATGGTACCCCGCTGTATGTCTGGTGATCCGATAGTGAAAGGGAGATGGTGGGCTCAGGTCGTGGAGCTCTTTGGTGGCGGTGACCTCTCGCGTCCGGCTCTGGTCCAGGCCATGGTACGGAGCGAGAGGGCATGGGAAGCAGTCACCTCCTTCTGCGAAGCAGCAATGCTCGCGAAGGAGGAGGCGGAACGCGTGAGGGAGAGGCAAAGTTTGCGCACTCACGCCCCTAACCGCCGCCGTTGGAGACGCCCTGGGCGTCGGGAATCCCAGGCGGATTCCCGGCCACCATAGGCGCGGGCTTGCGGACGGCGAGCAATGGGTAGCTCGCCGTCCGATTAGGACCAGGCCCGGGTCGATAGCGCGTCGTGTTCCACGCGCGCCTCAAAGAGATGTCAACACAATTGGCGGGGTCCGCTAGGACCGATGCCTGCCAGGGTTGCGGGTTAGTCCGAAAGGGATGCCGGGACCTTGGCAACAGGACGGGTTAGTCCGAAAGGGATACAGGGAGCTCTTGCGCACACTCTCCGAAGTACAGTCTGTATCGTTTATATCACTAATACGAAATGAACATAAATGTGGCAGTAATGGAAATCATGGTAGGTATATTAGAATCACCAGACTTGGCTTATTGGTAAACTACTTACCGCAAAGGTAAGTCTGTAGCCATAACAATAATGTTAACAGCGTTGTTGTGTTTCGGCAATTAGAGGTAAGGTAGCCAGTTCCTCTGTGGTTGAGGATTCCGGGTGATGCTTGCTTCTACCTTCAGCCTGATCATCACTTACCATCAGGTGAGATGCAGGCCAAAAGCGTCCACGTTGAGAAATGAAATGAAATGAAATTTATTTTTGCAAGAATTGTAGTACATTACAGATGTTCAGGTTTTTACCAGTTTCTAACACAATTCGCTAAAACTAGCATGCAAAATTAATTAAATAAATGAATGAAGCTAATAAAATTGGAACATACGTCATAGTTATCAAGAATGTCAATCATTTGTCAAAATACAATAGTAAAATGTCAGTAATAATTAAATATTAGTTAAATATCAGTTACCTTTAGAGGTTAGGTACTCATTCACAGCACAGAACGATATGAGGTTAAAAAAAAATGGTGTTCAGACATAAAACAAAGAACGGCTATTATGTTTTATTATAGCGTTAAAGATAGTTTTTCAAAGTGTTCAATAGTCGTCTTAAATATCAACCAATAATCTCATTGCAAGTTATCACTTATCGGGAAGTATTTTTAAAAGTCATCAAAGAGTTTAATGAAATTTTATTCTTCCTCAACTTATCGCTCTGCCCCTCGGCTTGCTGATTACGGTGTGTTAAACTGTGTGTCAGGCCAACTCACGTGGTTATAGATAAAGCACTTTCATTTCAACATTATTAACAAACATACAATCAGTTTATTCATAGAAAACGATTCGTTTTCGTTTTATTTTCGTTTGCCGTCGCGTCTTCCAAAAACATCTGCGTGATACTTATTTTATTTAAAAAAGTATTTGAAAATTATAGTCAAGCACCATTTTACCAAATGTTAACTCTTGGAAAATATTAATATTCTAGAGAACTAGAATCTAATTATCCATTTGAAAATTCATACATAGTCCCACAGTTAGAATAATCCTCGACAGAAAGTTTAATTTAATAAGTAGAACCTATCATTACAGTAATTCATTATTAAATTTACGTATGTAACATACATTTAATTATGAACTGTAAAGGTACAATGGAAATGTTCTAATATACAACCACAAAAAGAGGTAAAAAAAAAGCTGAATATTGTATCAGAACCAACCAAGTTGATTGGACCCCGGCTTTTAAGAACATTTTTCACAATCTTTTATTTCAATCAATTTTATTTAGGTAGTGTCTATGAACGAAACCTATTCTGGTTCACAGCCCAATACTTCCAGTTCAATAAAACATGCAGACCGTGTCAATACGTAACCCTACGACAGCCATCAGTTACCAAAAATCAAAAGTAACCCGTCGCCGCTGAAGCCCCTTCGTGTGAAACCGGTCGACTAAAGCGCCACCGAGTAAATTTTTTCATAACTAAATGGCGAGCGGAAAAAATTCGCGCCCGTAACGGCATCTCTTAGCGGACGGCAGAATTTTTCACGAGTTCGGTCATAACACCCGACCACGTGCATTTGTTTTGGTTGGGTTTTTTTCTCGAAAAAAAGAGCATACATAAAGCTCACCTCGGCCGCCTCGTAGGTGCGCAAAGCAAAATGGTCGTCATTTTTTTCTTCTCTTTTCAGCCATCTGTCCGTCCTTTTCGGTCAAAAATGCGATCGTTATTTCTGTTCCGGTGCGGGTGTGTGCGTCTAGCGGCCGGCGTGCTAAATATACGCCACGTTTACGTGCCGCGAATTTGGACTGTGCCGTTACGGAATAGGGTTAGTTTTTGTGTTGGATTGAAATCTTCTTACGTCTAATGTTTGACGGAGAAAAAATAGAAATATAGGAGGCACGGCGTGTACGATAAAGAGAGCCGGAGTCGTTAACGATTCTGCGCCGGGAAGTTGCGCAGATTGCGTTTTTGGTGCTTTTTTTGGGGGCAGCACCTCACACCACGGGGAGTTTTTTATGGCTGTCTTTTTCTGGCACGCAGTCTCACTCGGCGCTGCGATGTGTTAGCGGCTGTGCGTGTGTGCGGGGGGCAAGCACCTAGCGCTAGATTTTTGCGTGCAAACTTCCTAGATAGGTGATCGGCGGGTAGGTAGATAGTCGCGGTATATAATGAGATGTCACCGCTATGTACATAGTAAATAGAGCTGTGGAACAAAGCGTATGTACGTTGACGCTGATTAATCGTGGTCTTTCATAATTCCGCGCCAACCTACTGACAGTTAATTGCCTATTCAGATGAATATGAAAAGTATGCGTAGTTTTTTGAAACAAAGGATAGATATACCTTTTGATAGATTTTAGGCTTTGATGTTTGGCCTAACTTTTTAGGGACATTGTTGGTTTTAGTCCCTATATTTAATTTACCTATTAACCTGGTATTCCGTTAATTATAATACCTATTCATTCCAATAATTCAATAGGATGGGGATAAGCTTGCAACAGTTGTGTGCGCCGGTAGTCAATAATAAAGCTGTAGTAAATGTTTGCTACTTAGTGCCCCTTGCTGCCGGCTCGAGCCTCGATATACTCTTAATGAATTAAATGTTATTGTATTGGCGCCAAGCGTCGCTATGGCAACGCGTCGAGTTTTCTTTTTTAAAGAATGGCGCGGTTGCGTTCGGAATGTGGTACCGATAAATGAAAATTTCAGAATCTTTTATACGAAAATATTTTGTTCATTTCTCATTTCTCAAATATTTTGGTCCTTGGAGACTTTTTTGTATGCTGTATTTTTTGTACCTAGCTTCTTGGATTGGAAATTGGCGGGAGAACGAGGGAAGTTATGTTTTAAATCACAACGTTGGATCCTTAGTAAAGGCGCAGTTGCGAGGTGAAAAAATACGAAAATTGTTTTTGGTGCAGACTTATTTAAATGAATGAGCGTCTCAGAGCCTTCTCAGAGTTGGTCGCAGTAACTAAGCTAGGAGACTTTCACCTAACGGGTTAAGTTGGGAAAGAACTTTGACTAACGCGAGCCGAGCGAGCTAAGCGAGCGGTCCCGGAGTAGCGACCAGCGCGAGCGCTTTATCCAAGTTGGTCGCAGGAACTTGGTTATTTACGAAAACTACCTTTTGGAAGGGGCAACTAGAATCAGTTCTATTTCTATGTATTTGACGTTCAAAAGTGCCTTTAATGTGCCTACTTGAAATAAATTATTTGATTTTGACTTTAATATTTTTATGAGAACAGAAATAGGAATTATTTGAAGTTCTCAAAAATGGGCAATCAGTTCAGTTCAACAATTAGAGTTCATTACATTTTTACCAAAGCAAAATGGGCCTTATTTGATGCTATAAACACTTCATTCTGGTCTTGGAATCGTATCAGATCCATAATTTGAGGGATAATGAATGCCTTTGATCAAACAATTACTTTTTTGACTGTTTTTTTTTTCAATTATCTATTTGATTCTATCGCCATCGCCAAGTTTTACAAGCTGATGTCAATAAGTTTAATAAATGGTGTTTATGATGGACGTTAACACGGCTGGTGATAAATGTCAACAAGCAAACTTTTAACAAAGTGAACCAGAAGGGTTAAAAATTTCAAGGTGTGGACACACTGAAAAAAATAGAAAACAATGTCTGAAGAAACACAAGCAGAATCAACCAAAATGTGTGAAACAGAGAGACTGAAGGCATTTTTTATTTTTTTTGCATCGCCTTATATATTTTTTTCTTAGTCACTATACCGACCACAACATAGTTAGGTAATGCTAGACAGACGATAGTGATGCATTGACAGACCCTTAAAAAATAATTGCTAATAATTTTCTTTCATTCAATTCTCTATCATCAAAGTTCTTCATCAGATCATGACGGTATCGGTAATCAAATATCTAATTGAGCAGAAAAATAGGTTCTCTAGCAGTTAAAATTGCAATATACACTACACATGATGAATGGTCACTCTACACACACACACGCACACACACCCACACACACACCCAAACACGCACTCACCACACCTTTTTCACGCTATAATTCTTCTTCTTCTGCCTAGCCTTTTCCCAACTATGTTGGGGTCGGCTTCCAGTCTAACCGGATGCAGCTGAATACCAGTATTTTACATGGAGCGACTGCCTATCTGACCTCCACAACCCAGTAACTGGGTAATACGATACCCTTTGGTTAGACTGGTTGTCAGACTTTCGTGCTTCTGACGACTCGTAACGACTGCCAAAAATCCACAAATGACAGCCGGGACCAACGGCTTAACGTGCTTTCCGAGACACGGAGGAGTCTTGATATGTGAAAATGGTCACCCATCCACGGACCAACCCCGGCAAGCGTAGCTTAACCTGATGGATCGACCCGAGCGGCTGTTATTACTTAGCCACGAGCTCCTCCTTTTTCACGCTATAATTAAACACATAATTGTACCGCTAAAAATAACTTACTACTTACTTACCGGTAATCTTGTATAATGGACGAATGGATGGTCCCTGTAACACAGATTTCACCTAGCATGGGGTCATTGATCAAATTTCTGTGCACTTGTAAGTCCAACGCTGTAATTATTAAGTTGTTGAAAAATAATAAATTTAATAATTTATTATTTTATTATTTTTCAACAACTTAATAATCAATCAAGAAGTCAAATGTAAGTATCGTTTGCATTCGTTTTTAATTTTAGTGAATAATAATTAGCCAGATCGTTCCTGTGACTCAGGTCTCAACCAATCGAGTTAGTACCTGTAAGTAAATGATACAGTAGAAAGTATGCTAGGGTGTCCAGGTGTCCACTGTTCCATGTTAGTTTTAAATTAAATTATAAATCCTACATAATTAGTGTCAAGTTAATCATTGTTTCTATGTTAATGAATGTAATTGGCGTTGTACCGTTTAAATAAAAAAAATAATTAATTAAAATAATGTGTAGACTGACACAAAGTAAGTTGACGTAGGTCTATTTCTAACACGGCGTTTACACCAATTGTACCTACAAGTAGGTACACCCAGATATTTCAATCTTCCGGGACCGAGGACCATCAATACCCATGACGGCAATAGACTTCATACATAATTTCACGCCTCCTAACGTACTCCTTTTGCTATGTTTACGTTCATATTTCGACATTTCTGAAGAACATTACTAATAAAATCAATAAATGACATTCCGGCATCCCCTCCACTCATATCTACCTCCTAAATACCTTTTGTTAGTTACCTTTTACTCATCCTCTCAACATGACCAGACCACCTAAGCCTAATCTTTTCAATTTTTGTCACAATTTCTGTAATAGATTAGTTAGTAGAATTATAAAAAACCTTCGAAATATCGTGAAGAAACTTGAGGCCCGACAAAGTGACATTCTATGAGGGATAATGATGATGGAAAAGTCGAAAAGTGTGTGTGTGTGGGGGTGTGTGTGTGTGTTATGTAGTGTGTGTGTAGTATTTGTTCATCCTGTTAGAAGTCGTTGTAGAAATATGAATCGCTTTGAAAGCAATTGCCAATTCTGTCTAGGCCCTCAGGACTTACAGTAATCTGAAATCGCCAAGCCATCTCGAGCATTCGCGGTGATGAATGTATGCAAGCTGAAGTGTCAGTGGGCTGGCCATGTTTGTCGAAGGAGCGATGGCCGGTGGAGGAGACGAGTCCTAGAGTGGAGACCGCGTATCGGCAAGCGTGGTGTCGGACGCCCACCAGCTAGATGGACCGACGACCTTAAAAAGTTGGGTGGGACAGACATAGTAGGTACCTCAAATGAAAAGAGTCTAATTATACATTTGCCAATGTTTTTGATGACCGATGTCTATTCCATTAGTAGAATCACGATACCTAATTATTTAGTAATTGATTGAATGTGTTATTTTAGTTTCAAGTGTAGTTTTAAAAGCATTAAGAGATACTCGTTTGATTTACTCATGTATATTTGAAATTCCTACAATCTCATGTTTGTATTGCTTATTAAAATATTAATAAAAAATGTATGAATTATTAATTCTATTATCTACATGCATTTATAGAAAACGAAAGATAAGCACAGAACTTTTAAAGAAAAGGTCTACGAAAATGCTGCGGAGCGCGTAGCGATTAGTTGGAAGCGCCATCTGTACATGTTTAGAAGTACTAAAACACATTGTTTAAAAGACTGGTAGTAGTTAACATAAATCATAATTCTATAGTTAAGGTTTTTTTAACTTTTTTTATTTATTTTCTGATGAACTTTACTATTGCATTCATGGGCAGTATTTCTAAAACATGTCATTGAAAATAGCGCCATCTATTGGTGAGTAGCCAAGTTTCAACAAAAGTTGTGAACGAGTGTCAAACACTGCATATGTAGCAATGAGTAGGGTGAGCATCTTTTCTGTCTCATGAAAGACGCGCCTCTTTTATTTTGACTGGACTTAAAAACACTTATCAAAATCAAACTGAATATCTGAAGATTAATTATCCATTAGAAGATATTTGTTCATTTAAAATTATTGTTTAGTGATTACAGCTGAAATAAAAAATAAAAAATAAATGTTGTGTAGGTACCTTAAAAAAACATTTTATTGACCTAGCTAACATGCTTGACCCTAACTAGGATATAAGGTATCAAAAATTCTAAAAAACTACGCTCTTTGGTAGGCAATTTGCTAAATATAATAAAAGTGACCTACAAAAATCTTGTATTATGCGGGAATCGAACTCGCACCCTATAAAGTAGAAGTCAACCCTCCTGCCACAGTGCCAATCAACCCCTGTTTTTTATAAATTCTATTATGTTGATTATGAGCTCGCGACTATTCACACCATAGTCCACTGCTAGATCAACGTCTTCCATAAGTTACACATCTGAATCATCATGTAACATATTTTTGTGATGAGGAAATTCTCCTTCTGGGGCATTTATAGGGTTAAGGTTGTCTCCTACTGTCTTGAAGCTCGCGGCGACCGTGCTCACTGTGCTCAGCTCATAAAAAAGATAGGAAACCTCGGTAGACCGAAGCGGTAACCTTCATGTGTCCACTTTCATCCCTTGAGGTAGCTCACTCATGCAGTGCACTCAGTAACCACTACCTATGTGCTGGTACTTCCTATAGTCCGGCCGTCGAAGAATGCGTTCCTTCTTCCTGATACCTGTCTGTTGGACAATTTATAGTAAATAAGGATCAAATTCACAAAACACATGTTCGTTAGCATGAAACTGACAGGAGGTGTCAAGATTGCATTCCCTCGACGGTCGGACTCTAGAGGTATTGTGGTGGCATCTACATCGCCATATGCGAACTACGCATCAAAGATTTGACGTCACACAAAAATAATGACAAAAATTCTGCATAGCGCAATTAGAGATTACCGCGCAATTAACATATATTATAAAAGATTCCAACATCAATCGTTGGGCAGTTGCCTGCCAGACACGACACCCGTCTGGTCGGAGGATCTTCCTTTGTCTATAGAGGATGAGTAAACTTCACACCCTGTTCCTCATACCTCTAAAGTATTATCAATACGTAACTAAGGGCCGATTTTTCAATGGTAAGATAACTTTTATCTAAAAGATTAATTATGGCGGTTTTACAAAAGCTGTATAGCCGCGATTTTTATTCCACAGATTAAAGGTATACCTCTGCCTAACTCTACGGGGGATAAAGGCGTACTGTTATCATAAGTGTTATATCTTATGATAACAGTACGCCATAAGGTACCTGAAGAAAAATCAGCCCTACGTCTCAGTACTCATCCTAGACAAGTGGATATGGCACTCACCGTCAGACACCGAACTGTGACCTTATCACATGGTGGCATGGTAACTCGACGCCACTTCATAAAACAGCTGTGCAATGGCAAATGGTATCCATGACCTCTGGAAACTTTAGGTATGTGAGATGTTTCAGTAAGTTGTATCTAATTTAAAAGGTCCATTTCTATTTCAAACACTCACCAGAAGCTGCTGTTGACCTTATTTTTTTTTTTTGAGCTTGGGTTATCATCATGTGACTTTTCCCGCTCTGGGCGGAGCGGAAGGGCGTGTCAGACTTTTACTGACTAAAACACACCCGTGTTCCTTCAGTTGCCTGTTGCCAAGGTCCCGGTATCCCTTTCGGACTTTCCCGCAACCCTGGAGCCTGTTTACCTGCTGTGACCTAAGGGGAAATTCCCGTAATTTTTAAGAACGTTCGCATTCGCATCTCATTCGCAATCTGTCAAAAATACAATAAATTTACCAACATTTTTGACAAGTTTGACAGATTGCGACTCGAATGTGAACGTTTTTTTTTTAAGTAAGAGAATTGGTCTTCTGTTTTCTTAACTGTCACTTAAAGTTAAACACGGAATGAGGTAATAGACAGCGAGATTAGGCAGTTATTAAAATATCAACAAATTGACGTCATCACGGCTCACAAACAGCGATTATCATAAGCATGTAATTACAAAGTCATTAGCGTGAATAATTAATACAATGTTCTATTTGATCCGGAAAACTACAAAATAGTTACATTGGTAAATAATTTATTTTAACTCACCCCACTTTTATAATTTTATATAAACGTTCAAACCAATCATGAAATATATTTACGAATAAATTAAATATTGTGTACATTAACTATTTATAAAATAGAACCCCCGAGTCCCCCCTTTACCCGTGAATAGAGTCACCCTATTGCTAGTAATAGATGAGGGTGTCTATTTTGGCCTTCAAACGAAATTTAACTTTATTACCAGTAGTTTTAGGTCGACTTTACCTACCTGCTTTCTTTTATTATATACTTTTATTCGAGCTTATGTATAATCCGTGTCTATTTTATGTATGTAGGCCGTGGGCATACTGAAAATTGTTTATAAAATTTTAGAGGAATTATATTATGAAGGTAGACTGAAAATAACATGTCATGGCAGTGTAAAATGAAAATGAATATGCGGAGAGCTCTTTCATTTTGAGTATTTGGGATTATATCGATAAAAATTGTGGTTCTATAAATAAACCAGTTTGTACTTGATATAATTTTTCATGCACCACCTTCAGACCAAATAAAAACAACAGTGACGTGTGGCCGGTTTAAATTGATACTCTGGAGGCCTAATACGGCCACATTACCAATTCCTCTAAAACTCAAACTCAAACTCAAAGCATTTATTTCAATTAAACCATTTACAGGCACTTTTGAATTGTCAAGGAGTCGGTCAGTCAGAAATATGAAGCTAGTTGCCCATTCCAAAGCGTAGTAGGTACCTATGGAGAAGAACGGGCAAGAAACTCCACGGACACTCTTTTAAATCAAAAAATTGTTACAAAATATTGGTTACATCATTCATGTTGAAATTATGGATGTGAGAACAATGTAAAAAGCACGTTAAAAGCGTCCGCAATTATAACATAAAAACAAATCAAAAAATAAAATATGCCATGGCAGCTAAGAGATGACCAGTCACAACTGACGGCGCCCGTTCACGAACATGACGCATGGATCAGCACCATTCAGCTCAACCATTTTGAAGGGAGCTAAATGATCCAACACACGCGCCACCATCAGCGACCTTTGAGTGAGCATGACATTCCCAGCCGCCAGGGCACATTCAAGTCAATTAAAGACAAATTACCCGGTAAATGGCTCTATAGTACATAGTACTCACACCTGTGCTATGCAATTATATAATACAAAGGAAATTGAGTTTATACAATGCAAAGATGGTCTTACAATCTTCAGCAGCTCCAACATTATTTTCGAATGTTAATTAGTTAGTTGCTAAAAAGCAGTTCATTTCCTGAATCCCAGCTGTCATCAGCAATTCCTCTAATTTGACACAAAAGCAATTCATCATTTGTGGACCATTTTACGAATCTCCATAGAAAACTGTCAAACAGATGAATTATTTGATTTGATAGTTGATTCATAATAATTTCATAGAATGATTCTGCTAAAGTGACGTTTTAATCCCCCTGATCTCATACACAAACACGAAAACCCATTTAAAAAAAAAAATACTACCTAACTAACCTTCTAGGTACTCAAGTGAACAAAAAAGTATCAAAACTCAACCGTCAAACAGTCAAAATAGTGAAGCTAATAAAAAAAAATATATTAGAAATTAGTTTAAAAAAAAAAACTTATCTTGCAAATCACAGTATCGAACGACTTCATAAAACTATCTACGACCTATCCGCTCTACATATGGGCCGCTAACTTGCATTTATTATTCTTTGAAGCAAACAAAGCCTTTTTTTTTGAGGGTCGGAAATGATCTAATGACTTCTCCCGCTCTGGGCGGAGCGGAAGGGCTTGTCAGACTTTTACTGAATAAAACCCACCCGTGTTCCTTCAGTTGCCTGTTGCCAAGGTCCCGGTATCCCTTTCGGACTTTCCCGCAACCCTGGCAGGCATCGGTCCTGCTTGGAGCGACTAATAGTAATTTATCTCGCAATGTGTCACTTAAAAAATAAAAATTATAACAATTTATTTTATATACATAGGTATTAGGTTACCCACTACGCTTTGGAATGGGCAACTAGCTTCATATTTCTGACTGACCGACTCCTTGACAAAAGTGCCTGGAAATGGTTTAATTGAAATAAAGAGTTGACTTGAGTTTGAGTTTTAGGTAGAATGCTCTAGAAAAGTTCTTTCAAAGTGAAGGTATTAATACCTACAACTGCCTCATTGGTCTAGTGGTTGCACGCACTACTGCCGAGAATGAGGTCCCGGGTCGGGCTAAGTTATGTTTTCTATCTGAAATTTCTCAGTAGCAGCCCGGAGTCTGGATATGTGCCCGGTTGATGGCACGCTCGCCCCGTTACATGGGACTTAAAACATGGTGAAATGTGAGTGTACTATAGGTAAGTACACCTCTGCCTAACCTCCTCGCCTCGGGGAAACAAGTCGTGATGTTATGATAAGTATTAATTACATATTAGTGCTTTTTTCAATCCAATTTTTTTAGACAGAGTTACCCTATTGATAATAGTTGTTATTACTTAGCTCGTGGCTAATAAGTAACAACAGCTGCACGGGTCTATCCATTAGTTTAAGCTACGCTTGGGTTGGTCCGTGGATGGGTGACCATTTTCGCATATCGAGACTCCTCCGTGCCTCGGAAAGCACGTTAAGCCGTTGGCTGTCATTTGGTGATCTTTGACAGTCGTCAGACGCCCGAAAGTCTGACAACTAGTCTTACCAAGAGGTATCGTAGTGCCCAGTAACTGAGTTGTGGAGGTCAGATAGGCAGTCGCTCCATGTAAAATACTGGTACCTATTCAGCTGCATTCGGTTAGACTGGAAGCCGACCCCAACATAGTTGGTAAAAGGCTAGGCAGATGATAATGATTCTGATCACAGATCATACCTGTACCTATATCAATGTTTTATTTGGCACAGTTTTTTTTGTTTAATCTTCCCTTTATGAAAAGTCAGAAGTCGGTTCTGAAATTATATTACTTTCGAACTCAGGAAGTTATTTGAACGTATAAGTATAATACTATGCAGTCAATTTAACTCGTAGAACTTTAAATACTAAACAAAATGGCTCTACCAAAATCCCACAAAAAATATTTTTAAAACAAAGCACGAATGATATTATTTTTAACACGAATCCTCTCTAACCTACAAAACATTAAAAAAGCCTACTTCTTTTGTAACGACCCCTATAATTGTATCACGTACCATAAACCCACAATACAGGGTGTTTGAATAAAAACAAAAAACGGATTTATTTCTTACGCATTCAAATTAAGCTTGCCCACCATTTTTATAGCTTAAAGCAGTTCGCAGCGAAAATAAACGTCCTTTATTTGGCACATAAAGGACTTATTTGTCACATAACGGACTTATTTGGCACATAACGGAAATAAAGCTGGTTCATATGAATAGGTGTCGCTGTTTCATACAAAACCCTTTAATTTATACAAACGATGTATGGCGAATGAAGATATGTGAAAGAATGGTTATTTGATGCTTGGATATAGTTGTCATTGTTTTTTCTCTGCCTTAATCCGTATTGCATTGCTTCGTGTTTCACCGTCTCCGAAAGCAATCGCTAGGTTATTTCATTCTTGAACAATCGCACCATAATTGCGTAATGCACGATTGGTCAGAATTTGCTAAATAAGTTCGAAAAAAAATCTGCTCCAACGTAACTTACGAACTACTGAAGAAATGGATTAGACATTTGTTTCGAACCGATTCCAATTCTGATTGATCGTTTATTACGAAAATAGAATGCTGGTGTATTCACCTATTAGTTTCTGTATTGTGTATCTTAAAAAATGACGAGAAATGTTTTTAATTATTGCAATAAATAATTTACAGCAATATCTTTTGTGATTTTTATTGTCTCACCTCAGCATAACAATCAATCTGCATAGCCTTTTCCCAACTATGTTGAAGTCGGCTTCCAGTCTAACCGGAAGCAACTGAATACCACCTCAGCCTAAATGGTGACCTTTACTTTAAAAGTTTACTTTATATTTCTACTCTCACTGATCAATGAGCATCAAGAAGGTTTATAATCAGAAGAGTGCAGTGCAGTTGCAGTGTTACCCAAATAAAATCGTCTAAAAGGTTGTCTATTGATCTATACAGAAAGTGGTCAAAACTCTAAAATCTGGTAAGTATCCTATTTTAATAAGCTTTCTCAGAAATATAAGCTCTCAATTTACGTAATCCTGATGCTCTTTAAAGCACGATAAACGACGAAAAATAATTCAGGCGCATTTAAACCATATCTTTTCAACATAAAAGTGGGTGCGCAGACAATTTTATAATCCACCCCATTTAGCACACCAGGCCGACAATAAAGCACCCAGTTTCCTTTCGAAAGCTCGCCATTTTTCTCCGCAGGACCCCACATATATTAATAATATATTGCACTGTAAGAAATCGCAAACGCGAGGGTGGGCCGGCTAAATGCTCCTCGATCCCTTGCGGCACGACCAAAAAAAATTACGAAATCCCACACACGAATTTCAACTACATATTAAGGAGCATAAAGTATATTTTTGACTGGAAAAATACAGCACTTAATCACCGCTGTCTCTCGCATAATATGTATGTAGAATGGTCGCGTACTTAGGCCTTTTTTAGCAAAAACTGTGACGCCTCGCGGATCCAAGATGGCGGCCGCTCCATACGTATTTTGTTTTCGTGTAATTACATGCTCTTCAGAGTTCCAAATGGGTTTTATGTATGGCGAGTGAAGTCATTTGAAATTAGGACGTTATTGTTTTGGGGCTACTGAAATTAGATTGTGAGGGGAGCATGAAAAATGGTGGGAAATGAAAAAAATACAGGATCATAGTACAGATGTTTATATTTTACACGAAAAATTGTTTACAAAAAAAAGATATTGTTGCGGAAACTTCGTTTAGATAGACCAAATAATCGGAATATTGTTACAAAGGAATGTAAACGTGAAGATACAAATGCAATATTAAAATATAAATGAGTACAAGCCACATTAAACTTATTGGTAAGAGGTACATTATGATAAGGAGAATGAATACTAAATCACTCAAAAACAAGCAAGCGTAAGGTCACATAAGATTTACACAGGTGAAATCCTAAAGTGAAAACGTGGTCACATAATACTTTGAATCCAATTTTTTTGTATTTTTTGTAATTAATTCATTTGTAACTTTAATTGTATGATCCAAAGTTGATTGAAATAAATAAATAATAATAATAATAAAAGGTCTGACATGTAATTCTTTAGGTTACATTTAGATTACAATATAAAATAGATTATTAAATCTAGAAAATAGTTTAGTTATGAGATTAGTTTTTAGAAGGTGTAGGTAAGTAAGACGTGTGCGTACGTGTGATGTAGGTATGTATGTAGGTGTTAATGTGTGGTGCGTGTATCTCGTGTAATGTGAGGTGTGTAATGAGTGGAATGTAATATGTGGTGTGGACCACACTGTGATCACTAATCATCCAAGCATGGCGAATTAGCCACATCAAGATCGTACGTAAAATGAGATTTTCATTCAATTTTCTGTAGTGAATTGTTGATTTTGAATGTTGATCAATTAGTGAACATTAAATCTCTGGTTATGTTAAAACACAAATAGGCACAAAGATTTACGAAAAAAAATTGCCAGACTCTTACAGCTTTTGTTTGATGTTGATTATTGATCAATTAGTGAATATTACATCATATTCTATTTATCTTAAAATATTATCTGCACAAAGCTTATCATATAAATAAAAAAAGATTTTTTTGAAATTCGAAAATTTTTTTTTTTTAATCTATGCTGACAGCAGCAGCTGACGTTCTAAAATTAAACTAATTTGACCACAGCAAACAAAATGTCCTCGCATCTGTCAGTTAAAAAAAAATAACAGTGAATCGATATTTTTAGGTGAACTTGTGTGGTTTTAAACAATGAAAGCAAACGTTCGGTATTGATTGTGTATCGATTTTGTGTTTGTTGAAATCAATATCGGATATCGGTAAAAGATTCCTGTTTGTTGTTCGTCAGCTGCTTTTCAACTAAACTCGAGTTATTTTTTTAATATTATTGATGAAAGTATAGGTACAATATATTTTGGTTGTCTGCTGAATATGAGAAAAGCCCCCAGTCCCCCAGTCCTAGGTACATAGGTAGAGTGACAGCTTGGGACAGCTCTTCAAGCTCAATTCACCTAAGTTTTCACGGTGAGATTTTACAGAATACACCGGCAGTTCTGTGAAACCGTAAGTGATTTTTATTTATTAAAAATATATTTATAATTTAAAAATATTTTTCAAATGATTTTGAAGAAAACACCTTTGTTTGGAAGCAGTACTTAAACTAATTTTAATCGGTAAGTAAACAGTTAAACCAATAGTTTGAGAAGAAAATTCTTAACAGAAAATGATTTTAATGTTTGGTTAGAATTTTTAAAAGCTTATTAAAAATGCAATTTTTCCTTTTATAATTGCAATTTTTCAATTTCTTTTTATTATCTTGTTACTAAGTATGTATGTACTATGTATATGTATCACTTACGGATCTACAAAATTACAATAGAAATTGGTAAAAAATTACATTAAGTATATTTTATTTTGTCATATCTACTTCAAATCGAAAATTGAGTGCCAGAAACAAATGATTAATTTCTAACATATATATTTTTTTAAGTCACAATGAATTTTGGTTATTTTTTAGATGCAAGAACACAAAATTAATATGAAATCGCTTAAACAATAGTCCGATTTTCAGTTTTCTATAAACAAATTTTTCCTAATTACTAAATAATCGGTGACTGGAGTTCAAATCATAGTGAATATTAACCGGCAAAATTAATAATAAAAGTGTCAACATTAGGTACATTTCAAGCAGTTTTTAACTTGAATTCACATTTCAAACTTATCACAATTTTATGTTTCTTTACAATAAAATTACATTCATCATTTGATAATGTCCTTATTTTATATTCTTTGTCAGTAGTAACTTAATAAGAGTCCGTTTCATCAGTTCAAAACAAACTAAAAATTTTGAGAGGTATAGCGCATAATTATAAAAAAAAATCCTTTAAAGTACTGGGTAATGAATAAAACGAACGATTTTAAAAAAGCGTAAAACTGATATTTGATTGACCCGAAACTACTATTTTTGAACGTAATTGTTTGAATTTTTTTTTTCTCAAATTTTCTAATCATGACAAAACAAGCTCTCGAAACAAGAATCCAATAAAATAAAAACTTTTTACTATATTCCAGTCATACAATCATTAAAACACGAATCGATTCCCTCCAATACCGATTGCAATCGATACTCATATCAGAATCGGTATCGGTAAAAGAATTCAGCCAGCGAAGTGTCGGCCATCCGATCGTGAGTAAATATTGGTCGATTTTGTCTTTTTAACCGAACGGCGTCCGTGGCCGAGTTAGAGGTTATTGTTCCATTTTTGAAATTCCCGCCGAATTTTGTTTTGTTTTTGACGTGTAATGGCGACGCGTTGAAACTGTTTTCGTTGGCTGATGTATTGGTTTGCACTGAAAAAGAAGATGGTTGATATATGATCTCGGATTTTGGAGTTGTTATTTCACACGTGTAGGTTAGAACTTTTGTACACCACATGCTAATAAGGAAAGGGATTGATTAATTGCGTTCATATTATTAATAATAGTGCGTAGTGTTTTCTTCAATTAATTATCAGATAAATACAGGGAAAAAAAAAGGAAATTAATTAGTCGATTTATTTGTAAAAAAAAATATTCTTGCGCTGTCACAAAGGCGCATTTTAAAGCTACTGTTTTGTTTTCGCACATTTCACAGATGGGAACAATATTTTTTCTGAATTTTTACTTATTAAAAAAATATTTCTTATATTCACATAAGAAATATTTTTTTAATAAGTAAAAATTGCATAAACAGCCTATTCTTATATGAACAAACACTCGAACCCGGAACAAATATCCGTAGGACATACAAATATTGGTCCGCGCCGGAATAGAACCCTTCGTCCAGGAGCGTTTCACAACGTTAATTTTAGTAGGCAATCAATACAAATTAAGTCAAGATAGGTATTTTGCTAAAATATTCCAATAAAGAATTCATCAACTTCCTATAATTTTTTTTCCCCTTTGCAACCGAAACCTGCCGATCTATTTCTGCAAAAATCTCACCGCGAATACAGTGAGCTTCAAGTGAGCTGGTTAATAGTGTCAATCCCTAGTATCAGGTGGAATGACAGCTCACTTCAAATTCACTTCACCTAAGTTTCAACGTGGAGATTTTTACAAAATAGACCGGATATTCTAGAACGATAAAGTCTTAAGGCGCTGAGCAGACGATGGATAATTTGTCCGCGGTCAATTTGGTATCTACCGCCCACGTGGGACAAAATTGTATTTCCATACGATTCCAAATCATCCGCCGACAAATTGTTCATTGTCTGCTCAGGGCCTTAATCATAATTTGAAAAAGGATTTTTGAATTGAGATTTGTATACATTATGAATGGAGTTTCAAATTATTTCCTAGAATGTTCTGAAGCAGAAAAACGCTAGACAGGAAACAGACACAGAAACAAAAGCATAATCATCTAATAAATAAATAAAAATGACGCAGCCTCACGAAGCGGCATAAGTAAAGAAAACGAAAAAACGCGCGTCAATGGCTCGGGTACACAACAACAATTGTCAAGCAATTTTTGTCATTTTGCGTAGAATGCGCGTCGACCGTATGGCGTGCGTCTACTCTCAACAAATAAATAAACAAAATTGTTTTTTTTACCTGTGGTCTGTTGCCTCGTTAGTCGTCTGGGCCTTCGATATTTTTGGTACTTTTGTTGAGATTTAATTTCAAACTGGATCATGTTGATTTCTTCTTTAGATGCTTCGGTATTGAAGTGATGTTTTGATTTTGGAATTAAACATTTCTCATGTTTAGGCTGCACTGAATTTAGAGGATTTTGAATACTGACATTTTTTTATGAATAACATTTTTGAACTGTTTAGTGGTGTGGTTATATTCACTGTTACATTTTGAAGTAATTTTGCAAGCAAACTTATCGATCCGTGACCAGATGTGAACTGAATTCGATCGGTGCTCGCAATCCTTTAACATTTCGCATCCCCACTCTGTTTCAAGAAAACATATATTTACCTGGCCACAATAACCACCCTAATCGAAAAAAAAACCTAACTTTTATTGCAAAAAGAATAAAGACCAAAATCATTTGCACATATCAAACTGAGATGCCAAAAAAATTGGGTACTAGTTTGCCAGCCAGTCTTTATAATGTGTTGTGAAAAAGAACTGGTTTTAAAAACGTTGCAACTTTATATGGCTGGAAGTAAATATGCTGCAGCGTTCTTGCTGCAGAATCGAGCTCAAGCGAAGGGGGCAACCCTTTGTCGCGTGGTCGCGCTATGTATAAGTATGTACTAGGCAATCTTTACAAGGGAACGTCGCGTCGGTTTGTTTTGTACCTAACCAGTTTAATTCGGTAGAAAATTTGCTTTGTACGTTGGGTGATTGTAAAGGCATTATTGAATGCATGGGAAGATTATTTGGCATCGAGATTGTGTTTCAAAAACCGTTATAGCATCTGGCACCAATGTCAAAAACACAAACAAAAGCCAGAATTATTCTTCCTACAAAATGTTCTTTTTTTTCTGTTGGCTGGTCCAACTATGGCCATTGTCCACCATCTTGATAATTTTCCTCTATTTTGTCCAATATTCAATGTCAATATTTATAAAAAGTAGGTATATGTACGACGAAGCCTGTAACATGAAGGTATAAATTATACTTACGAAATTTTTTAAATCCTGTGCTTTTGTGTTTTTATGCAGCGGCATTTCAACAACTTTTTTCATAACATTTTTTGAAGTTTGTAGACAAAGTGCGTTTTTCATTTTGGCCAGTTCTATACGAAAGTAGGATTAAAAAAGTAAACTTTGAGTTATAAACTCTTTATAATAGTTCTCATTTAAGAGATTAGCGTGATCACAATGATTTCTTATTGTTTCGCGACTACGGCGTAGTGGATTTAATTTAAAACTTTATTTTAGCTTTAGTGCGTAATCCAATTAAAACTGATTTCTGTTGAGCGCTTTTAAAAGGTTATTTCCACATTCTTGTTTTTTACGATAGGCATTAGAAAAAGTATCAAGTATAAACAGAAATAGTTTTTTTTTTAATACGTTTTTTAAGAATCTAAAAGAAAACAGACTATTAAATCAGCTTGAACAAATATGGCCGCCTTAACCGAGATTTTTAACCCTAAAAGGAACCTAAACAAACATAAATTATACATAACTACGCATGGACCCGTACTATATATAATATAAACACAAAAACCGTTGCGGCCCACCACTAATCTAAATGCAAATCAAGCATCTGCATTACACCGACTAAATTGAACCTCATTGATTATTGTACTTTTATTTTCATACGTAAGTATGTTAGGATTTTTTGTGTCTGCGGTCTCTTAATTTTGTATCTTTTCCCAGTTTTACATTTTTATTAAAATACCGGGTTGTGCCTGCGACTTTGACCGCGTTTTTCTTGTTTTAACATAAAATAGTACCTACACATTAGTGAAAGAATTTTTGGAATCTGATCACTCGTTCCAATTACCCCCTACATATAAACTCACAAATACCTCTTTATAATATTAGCATAGACAGGTACTTTCTTTTAATTCCTAATGTTAAGAAGATATAATTGTATTTAAAAAAAGAAACCTACACGTAATCAGATATTTTTTTTCTCTTGATGGCAGTAGATTTCAAATATATTTGAAACCTATCATAAGTCATAAGTCACTTATTCATTTGTTTAACATAGGTACAATAATAATGTTAGAAAGATAATAAATCTACCTATTGATTTGTTGCCCCTTTCTCATACCGAAAATGATAATAAAGTAATTGTTAAAAACAGTTCGAAATGCATAATATTATTTTGCTTTTATTTATTTTAAGCTGGATAACAACGTGATGATGGTTAAACGGAATTAAGTTCACAAAAGTCCATTTGATATTATGGAATTTAACGAAAAAATTATCACCTAAAATTCCAGCATGGCTGATTGCATTTCCACTTACATGGAAAAGCGTTAAACTAGATGAAATCCCTAGTTAAACGTGGCGTACGCATTATAGGTACTACCTACGCATAATGTTTTGAGAACATAAAAATATATAATAAAAAAAAAATCACATTACAGTTTGAATTATCTTTAAAAAATTGTAATAAGCTGGTATCGGTCTGCTTGTACAGCAATTGTACAGTGAAAAACCCGTTTTAGGTACTCATCTCACTTTAATAAAAAAAATCCAATGTCCGTTTTAACGAACACGTTTTAAAGGCCACACAAAAACGCTACAAAATGACTTATGCTCCTTTATATACGCTATTATACCGATATCGGGATCACAATTGGCAATTCAAACGCTCCCCAGTCTAATTCGCTCATTTCGACCGAGCTCCGTGCAAAACGCAGCTAATGCAATCATGCAAAAACCAGATTCTAAAAAACGGATAACATCATTTTATTAAAGCCACCAATAAAGTTTGAATGAAACAGGTTTTTCGGAACGAGGGTTTCTGCAGCGCACAGGTATCGCGGAATGCAAACTTCGGGCTGCAGATCACCAAACGGGTTGCGGGACATGTTTTCGACATTGTCCTCAAGAATGAAAGGGGTAGCCGGACAATCATTCGCACAAATAAATACGGCAGCTGCAGGTTGCAAAAACTGGTACTGCTCCAAAGAGATCCGTTTTCGTTTATTGTAATATTTCAATAGCCATACATAATATTGTTAAACGATAATCCAATAAATTCAGTTGGTGTCGCATCTCCAACTGACATCGTTTCGCCATTTTAGGAATATAATAAGAATTTGAATTTTAACATTTTTTCAGCGTTCCATTTGTAAATTAATATTAAAAAATGGAACACTTTTTACACAAAGGCGTAAACTTTATGCTTTGTTTTTAAAACTAACACCGAATGCCAAGAAAAGGAACGTGTTGGGTACGCGGCAGCGAATTAAAAAAAAAACAGGCAGACATTTATAAAACAGCGTAATATTCACATTTTCCTACTAAGATAACGCTCCGCCGAGCGAAATATGAAAGGAGTTATCAAAACAATCTCGCGCGCACTAAATCACTGTATATAAGGGGAAGAGGAGTCCTATTTACTCGGAAACGGACAAAATAAATGTTTTTATTACATAATGCGAATTTTCTCAAAGTCTCATTCTAAAAGTGGGGATCACAAAAATGGTCCTTGGCGTTTAGAATATAGAGTCAAGTTTCTATTGTAGATTTTTTTGAACGTTGACGCTTTTGTTTGTTAATTACAAATGGACCTTTTTGGTTTGTGTATAAGGCTTGTTTTCGTTTGTGAGGTGTGAGGGCAGATGGTGGGCTTTGTATATAAAAAGGTATGGTGCAAAATTTTAAGCAGAGGGATTTGTGGCGCTCGACAGCCCAGTGGCTTTCGTCGCTTACCTACCTCTGCATATGTACCTACGGACTGAACTACGACCCGTAGGTAGAAAACTCTGCATGAAAACATCTCTTATACAGTGATTGTTTATGAAAACTGAGAATTCTCTTTGTTTTCCAGTGTGATTGCATAATGAAACTCTTATAGACATTCTGGTAGCGAATAGTTCAATTTATTTCTTTATTTACACCCATGCTATAAAATCCTCTCTAAAAGTTTCTGAAACAGTTAGCTTATTGCCAACATTAAAACAACCAGTGTCATAGTAAACATAATATCATCCAAACGGGTGTTATAATGTTGTACTGAATTTTATAATGAAACTCATTTAAAAAAAAGAACATTGTCATTCACAAGCGTTTCACTAACAAAGCACCGTAATTTAAAAACAAAACACATTCGAATTTGAAAACCATTTTTGTTCGTTAATGGTATTGCAAAGAAACTTTTATAGAAGATTCATATCATGGGTGTAGATAAAATCTTGTATGCAACTGTAAATAATTATTAAAACACTCGTGTGATAAACCCACATTCGTGTTTGAATACCCCTTATTATATAACAGTTGCATAAATAACTATTCTTGCTCCAGTCGTGAATCATATTTTAATCAACATACAAGCTGATACTGGCCTGTAAATTGCAAAAAACGAAAGAAAATTTGAATTTCGCGGGCTACCTTAGCGCATCCCCCTTAAGGACGTGATGCTACAACCCTGTCCTACAATCGATTGAACTGGGCCCGACATTGTAAAGGACAAAGTCCGAAACTAGTTCCCAAATACATGAACTAAATAGAACCACTCCTATTTTAGCCACAAGTGAGTTATACGGGATAAGTCAAGTGTACTGACAAACTTTCAATAGAGGATACGCTTCCTGGATTTATTTCGGTTCGGAACTAGACATGGAGAGACATCTGCCTAGCCTTTTTCGACCTATGTGTGGGTCGGCTTCCAATCTAACATAAAAATGAGAAATCCTAGTATTGGTAACACATTAAAACAGAATATCAACCGATCCTTTAACTAACTTCATGGTTTATTTTAATTTATCCCACTCTCAATCGTAACCATCAGTCAATCAACTCAACCTATCGCAGTCCACTGCTGGACATAAGCCTCTTCCAGAACGCATCGAGTCTATCCGAGCCACTTTCTTAAGGTCGTCGGTCCATATAGCTGGGGGGAGTCGCACACTACGCTTGCCGATACGCGGTCTCCACCGCGAAAACCGCAAAGAACCGGAGTTACCGACATAGCTTGCAGGGTAAGCAAACTGAAGTGACAGTGGGTTGGCCATGTTAGTCGAAGGACCGATGGCCGGTGGAGCAGACGAGTCCTAGAGTGGTCGTAACCATAAACTTGTAAAATATGCACTCGTGAGCTCAAATGCCTGAGCTGGGGTGAATTTGGCTAAATTGTATTGTTACTCTTTGATTAATAAACTTTATTAATATTATTAACTAATATAACCCAATGAAGCACATTATAAAACACCACTTACGGCCGGTAAACCCTGTTCCAATAAATAAACGCGTCGTACCTACACGTAGCTTCAGGCAACGGTACAAAATATAGAATTCTATGTATACGAAACAAAGTATCGCTACAGATCAGCGTCACTCGTTAGCGCTTCTGGCTAACGGTCCGGGGTTCGAACCGGGCAAATGTAATTGGGATTTCAGTTAGAAAAATTCGCGATGCCGGTAGGTGGAATATGTATCGGCAAAGATTAATCCAGATGGTTCACTCACACCACAGAATCATTTAATTATAAAGCGACTCTTGCTACGAAACCATAAAGTGCAATTCACAGGTCGGTCGCACAGCGCTAATCACCTACCTATAGTTATATTCACCTAGAAGTAGCCTCTCTTTATATCGCGTAGCTCATGTATCTTCTGACTACGTTAAGCTCACTAAATTGACGCGACTTGACGAGCCCACCACGTATATGCCCACCATGTATGAAACTACAAGTACTTGTAGCTTCATACCTAAAATGCGGAGTGCGCCTTCTGTACTATTCTGTGGTATCGGGGAAGTATGGAGTGACAGTGGCGTTGACAAGGTATTGATGTTCACGTGGGTATTATTTTATGGAAGTTACTAGTAAGCAGTAGACACGGTTAACGAAGGCATTGCGTTTTACTTTGATAATTACTAAATGACTCTAACTTGGAAGTTGTGATATAACTGTGTTCTTGTGTTGGGTCAGCGATCCAAAAAGTAAATGATTTCCAAAAAAAAAAACGAAACCCATTTTTCGTGAAAAAAAAACATAACAAAGGAACTGAAAATACTATATTGTTACTTGCTTATGGCTAGAAATGAAATGTTTTAAATTCAGATTTTCTTAGCTCAAAAGAAAACAATGTTTTCACTGTTTTATTTTTAGGGCAAACAAAAGGAGATGGATATCGGTCTCATACAAGCTTGACTCAGAAATGGATACTATGAAAGAAAATGTAATATGAAGCTTCAATGATGTTTCATAGCCCTGTATATTTTTGTTAGCCGTTTTTTTATATCCATTTCCTTTTTTTATAGGCAGACCTGATGCACTTCAATCAAACCCAATTAAGTTTTCCAGATCACTACCTACATATTATAAAATAAAGTCGCGCCGCGTCTGTCTGTCTGAACGCGATAAAATCAAAAACTACGAACGGATTTTTATACGGTTTTCACCAATGGACGGAGTGATTCATGATGAAGATGTAGGTGTATAATTCATTATTGTTTTGTGTAAAGTGGCTGAAATATGACGATGATTGTTGAAGATGTCAGAAAAAATTACGCCGAATGGGAGCTTTACTGGCGTGTGCCGCGTAAACCATTAGAGTTGTATGAAAACAATGTATTACGGAATTAATACATTTTTACCGAGATTAACACATATGGCACTTTTAATCCCGATAGTACCCCGTTCTCGTGGGATATTGTCCGACATCAACGCGGGTGAAGCCGCGGGCAAAACCTAGTTATACCTAATTCTGTAAGAGAAACACCCCAAAAACGGGGTTATCAGAATTCTATCAAATGAAATCTTTAAATATTACTGAACACAGTACTTACTTAACTTCTAACTTACTTACTTTACTTAACCCATAAAAATATATTGCGTGATGAAATGAAATGAAATTAAAAAATACAATAGACGCTGATATATTTAGTAACCTATTCCGCTTGACTATTCTTTGAAATGAAATTGTTTATTCTGTAAATAAGATATTGTGGGAATCAGTTTTACCCACCATATAAAAAAATAAGCTAAATGGAGTCGACATTTCCTATCTGACCCCATGACAAGAAATGTCATAACAAACTGGGGGGTTCAAAGTTTCTTTTAAAGTCCAGACAAAATCTTGAATGACTCTCTAATCAATGCATCGCACCTATTCAATCACCCGACATTTCACCTTTTTTAATTACTCCATCTTCCTCGCATAGTATCGAAAGTGAAAGTGCAGGCAGACGCATCAACAACCCCTGCCGTCGCGCCTCGGAACTAACGATATCGCGCAGTAATCGGCCCCTATCGGGCATCGAATCCAGACTACTACGGATACACTAATTGTACTGGATTGCGGAACATGTGTAGCTTAACTAGTTTGGAACGCGATTCCGCTCGGGAGAGAATATTTTTTTGTAGGTAAGTACGCTATTTTTGGGGTACCTACCAACTTTACTATGTCTATCCAAATTCTTTTAGTTGACTGCACTTACTTTTGTTTGATTAAGAGGTCATTTTTGCCATCTGCAAAATGCCGGAAATATTAAAAGCTATTTTGCCAAAGATCTCTCCGTGTGATTATGCTGTAAATGCCAAAAATCTGCTACTTATTGGATAATCTATGATTTATAAAGAGGAGAGATAACGTAAAATGTACAAGGTAGATAAAGGTCAATCAATCAATCTTCCTAGCCTTTTCCCAACTATGTTAGGATCCGCTTCCAGTCTAACCGGATGCAGCGGAATACTAGTATTCTGACCTCCACAACCCAGTAACTGGGTAATACGATACCCCTTCGTAAGACTGTTGCCAGACTTTCGGGCTTCTGACGACCCGTAACGACTGTCAAAGATCCATGAATGACAACCGTGACCAACGTCTTAACGTGCTTTCCGAGGCAAGGAGGAGTCTCGGTATGTACCATACCCATCCACGGACCAACCCCAGCAAGCGTAGCTTAACCTGATGGATCGCCCCGTGCGGCTGTTATTACTTAACCACGAGCTCCAAATTAGGAATAGGTACTGTACCTAAATGCCTGTATCAATAAAATAAAAAGATACTGCGAAAAATATTTTTCATTACATTTTCATAATGTTTTTCCAAGCGTAACTCACACTGGTTCCCTCTCGTTTAATATCGTACGTGTGATAATCCCCATAGAGAAATGAAAGTATAAACAAAAACAAAGCGCCCGGACCCGCCTATACTAACCTCAAAACATAACTCTTGCTCATAAGCCCTCAGAAACAAAAAAAAAAAACGTTCGCAGAGACCGCTCCAATTATAAAAGGCAGTCGCCCCGAAAACCCTCGGCTTTAAAAAAAAGAATTAAAAAAAAAGTTATTTAAATAAAACCCGGCGCCCACGCTCTGTGTCGCATAAATTGCCTTCATTAATTTCCGGACCCTGCAAAATATTGTCTTGAAAGGATAATCAAATACAAAAACGTGGAAATGGCGGTGCGTCATTTCCATAACATTTCCCTGGCCCGCCCCCCGCGCCCCGCTGCCCCCTCGCCCGTTTTTCGTCCCCTTTTCCGGTCCCTCCGTCCCCTTTATGAGTCGTCCAATTACGACCCAACGTCGGAGCTTAAGGCTCGCATTAGAGAGAATGGTAATGGTCGCAATTAGATGTATATACTATGCAGACTCACGAGGTTTTATGTGCAAACCGTTGTTTAAGAAATTAACTTAATTTTTTAGCTAATCTGGGTGAATTAGGGACAAAGTGAGCAAGCACGCCTGTCTACTGCCACTAGATTCAACAGAAGGCGCGCAAAACAAAGACTACCCGAAATACAAAAAAGACACTCGCATCGTAAGGACCAATTTTATTGTGGTCGAAAATGGGTCGATATTATCAAGTTTTGAAGGAATGTGTTTGAGCAAACTTTAGAGTGTGGCGTACCAAGAATATACTCAGAAACTAAGTATGATGCTAATACGCGCTACAAAACACTTTTACAATCATCATTCAGCAGAAATTACCGCCTTTAGGTACTTATATATTTACCTTTTTATAGATTTTATAAACATTAATTGTGAAGATACTGACATGAACTAAATAACCTTATAATTTACAGTGATTATAGTTATAATCATTGTAGTTACATTGCCGGACGCCTCAAATGCGTCCGCTATAGGATCGTGTGTTGCATCCTTCATTGATCAAATACTTGAGAGTCTACAGCAAATTTTGCTTATCCTCACATACTTAAATAAAATACATAAGAAATCCTCGTTCCTTGTCGCACCAACTTGAGCTTTACGCTTTGTTAAGGAAATCAACTAACCAACTCATCGACTACAAATCGACGGTGAAGTATCAATATCTAACTAACATTTTTGCGGTTTTCACTTTATTGCATTATTCCTATCTACATTTTATATCCTTAACCTGAAATATTTTATTGAAATCATTATCACCATCTCAAGCGTTTCCTATTATTTTTTAAATAAAAGTTACTTTTGATTCAAATGTTAAAAACTTTTTCGCTTCCTGTAAAATAATGGTTTTGTAGTTATTGATACTACGCCGTGGAAATGTCATTCTTTGACAGTATGCAATGGCTATAACACGGTGTTAATTTCTCTCTGACTGTCAAATAAAGGCGCCTATTACCATACAAATTCAAGCACCTATTCCTAATTCAATTAAACATAAAATCAAATTAGGATCTTCAAAAACATATACTATTAAAGTACCTACATAAAGGGCAAACACAGACGCGCCGTGAATTCGTTTCGTTGCGCCTAAATAAACAAAAACATTTATTGGTTGTGTTTGTCCCCACTTAATTAATTTTCTCATTTCCTATTAGCCCTGAGGTGAGGTAAAGGATTTTCATTGCCCTGTTTGGTTTTTGGAATCATGTTATGTAAATTCACTGAAGGGCAAATTTGCCCTTATGTAAAATTGGTATCTCTGTGGGGCATAAGGCATTTTGAATCACGTCACTCTGTTACTGTAGTCTGCAAAACATTTATTTTAGTCTTGTTTTTTCAGTCACTATACGACTAAATTAAAATCATAGGTACATAACCTCACATTTGGACTATGCTGCAGTCGGGTTATTAAAAATAACTGTTTTTAAAAAACCATGCACACCTCTAATGTTAGTTACTTTTACGTGGAATAAAACCTTTATTTCATAGCTAATAAAGCTCGCGTTTTACTTAAAGGGGTCTTCAAACTTATATAGATAGACAAAATATTAATATTATTCAAAATATTTTTCCATTACAAAATATTATTGAAATATTTATTTGTTTTTTTTATGAAAACAGGTAAATACAAACAGATACGACATAATTATAATAATAATATGCAGTCGTCACTGTATTTCTTATTATTCCTTCAAAAACCTAATACGGCTACAAAGTATTTTATTCGATAAAAGTATCAAAAATATGTATTTTATTATACAACAATACTGGATTTTCAACACCAGCTTTTAAATTATTTTATGGCTATGCTGTAAAATATTTTTTTTATAAAAGCAAGTAATAAAATATTGAAACGTCGTATAAATATTATGAGAACTATGCGGGAGAAGTTGGTGGGGTGTAGTGTATTATTTAATGAAATTGGATTCTCAGGATCAATAGTGTAACAAATGGGATCGAACTCACGAAGTCGCGATGTCTCGCTTGCCAGTCCGTACTACTGGGCTATTGCCGCTTACTTACGTTCATATGTTTCGAGATACATTTTTATCCAAAGACAAGATTTTTTCCTTAAAAAAAAGCCATATAATATCTACTCCAGAATATTGATTTAAATTATTACATTAGATTATTATTTTGTTCAGTATTAAAAATTGGTAAAATATTAAAATAAAATCTTAGAAATAATTTACAAAGGTATTATAATGTTAGATGCCTGTACTAGGATAAATCTGTATAATACCCTAAATAATACCAAATATGATGTAACGTAGTAAAGTTTAAAGTATTTTCTTTATATAACGTCCACTGCTGGATCTAAGGCAAGCACCGCCACTACGATCGGTTCTATGCTTCCCGAATTTATAAAATTAATATTTCATCAATCATTGTTTTCCTTTCCATCGTACAGCACTTGTGCTGAGGGGATTCTAAATCAAGCTCCGATTCGTTGATGAAACGAAAATACACGAAGGGAGCCGAAGGGCACGTGATCGTAGATGTTGGTTTTACTTTTATGTAACAAGTAGGTATGATATACAGAGTGTTAGGGTGAACACCATTATCCTTGCAACCAGTGGTTTGGTTTCATATATATAACGTAAAATCAATGGAAAATTACAACTTTTTTTTCTATTTTTTAAATCTACATTTTACCACAAGAGACGCAAGTGTGTTGCCCTATGCGCTAGGGCAACGAACTTGCGTCTCAACACGGGCGGGGGGTGCGGAATGTGACCTGACCGACCGCGAGCGCGACCTCTTCTTCAGTCAGCTGTTTCGCTAGAGAGCACGGTGTCGGATAGAAACTTTTTAAAATCTTTTAATGAAAATAACGTTTTTTTGTTGTTGTGTTCGGTCATTTATTTTTGTATTTAAGTCAACTACCCATGGTTTGAATGACAAGAGTGTTTACCCTTACAGCCTGTATATAATTCATGTGTTCAATGTAATATCAACATTATAAGTCGATATTATTATTATTTAATGTACGTAACATGGTACCATGTCAAAAATGTCCATCATCTTAAAGCACAAGTTTATTTATTTCTAAACCAAAAGTCACCGTTAACAAGTTAAATATACTTTACTAGACTAAAATGACATTTGATATCGACATAAAAATATCCTAGTAAATCTAGTTACCGAGTGACTCTCTCCAAAGCCCACTGAATCATTCTCTGCAGAAGGACTTTCACTGTTGTTGTGCTGTCTTTGTAATATTAATTAACTACCGTGCGATAGGGATGCAAGAAGTGTAAAAAAGTATCGATATATATCGTATCGATATTTAAAAAAAAAATCAATATCGATTTCGATATATCGAAAAAAAAAATCGATATATCGATATATCGGTGGCATTTTCAAAAATAAATTTAACTTTATGTAGTTCAAGTTTTATAATCATTTAAATACGAAACTAGGAAAATAAGTACTAATAATTTTTACGGCTCTGAATTCCAGTGGTTTTAGTCAGCGGCGACAACGGTGTTGCTATTGAAATATATCGTTTTTGATACATTTTCGATACTTGTTATTTTATATCGATACATCGATATATCGAAATAATAAATATCGTCTGAAAATATCGATATATCGAACAAAAAATATCGATATTTCGATATATCGATATTTTTTCTGCAAGCCTACCGTGCGATTTAAAAAGAAAGGTTCAATCGCAGCTTTCGTTTTGGTCTAGCAAATTACAGGGTTTGGTAGTTTTCTATAAAAAATCGTCGTCGCAAATATGTTTTTCAAATCAGACAGGTTTTTGTTTATAATAAAATTTTGCCATGAAGATGACGTAATAATACATAGTCGCGACTTTTTGACCGTGAAATTGCTAAAGCTATGACTCCTACGAAACTGATTGCTACGTGTGCTACGCCGTAGCCACCAAAGCGTAGCTGTAGCGTAGCGGTACCGTAGCGATCACTCCCATCCGTGAATTTCGTTTGCGAATTTTGATATTCCTATTCAGTAAAAAGTTTAGTATGACATTTTATTAGAGTTATTTAGTATTACATCACAATTATAATGGACTAAAAAATGCTTCATAGAAAAGGTTCGTCTTTATACAACGTTATTTAACGTTTGTTTTCAGATTTAATCGAGCGTTTGACATGAACACCACGATTCTCTTGCGCTTATCCTAATATATTTTTGGTCGGCGCAACATGTCTTTTTCTTCCATAATTCTCTATTAGTCGTCATCTCAGTGGTCACCCCATTTCTAGCCATTCGTCTTTCACACAGTCCATAAATCGTTTCTTTGGTCTTCCCCTACTCTTATAGGTAGCCATAAACATTTCTTCATTCCTCCGCATCACATGCCCATAGACCATGACGATTGATTTTACTAACTTTTTAGGCATCGGTACCACGGTCAGACTTCCTTTTATATACTACTAGCTGATGCACGCGGCTTCGCCCGCGTGGATGTCGGTTATTATATACTAAAACCTTACTTGAGAACCACTCTATCAATTGGTGAAAACAGCATGAAAATCGGTGCAGTAGTTTTTGAGTTAATCGCGAACAGGACGACAGATAGACTCGGCGGAGGACTTTGTTTAATATGTAATATGTAAGGATATGAATATTTCTTATTCCGTCATTCTTATCACTTTCCGAAATAGTACAGAAACGCTGCGCCATTGGTCTGCACATAAAAATAATATTATCTATATCTACTCTATGTTCGTCTGCAGCAGCCTAGTCTATGCTCTATGGGGGAGGCCCGTGCTAAGTAATTTACGAGCTAATTTTATGGTGCACGTGGTTATAAGTGTTGCCACATAACGCTCTTTTTTTGCATATGCTAGCGTTGCATTGCAAACCTTTATTTTATTTGCAAAAGGGGAGGAATTGTTACGAGTCGTCCCTACACACTTATAATATATACATATAAAGCAATAATCACGATACTCCAGCAAATTATTATTATTTTTATCTATTTTTTTTAAATTAAGAACTTAATAATATTAAAAAAAATATTAATTTAAAAAAAGAAAGAAATAATACTTTGGTATATCAACCTATTACAAAAAGTAGAAGCCCGAAACGGGTATCGTGTTACCCAGTAACTGGTTGTGAAGACTAGAGGGCCAATTCTCTTACATAAAAAACGATCACATTCAAGTCGCAATCTGTCAAACTTGTCAAAAATTTTGTTAAATTGATGGTTTTTTTGACAGATTGCGAATGAGATGCGAATGTGAACGTTCTTGGAAATAAAGAAACTGCCCCGAAGATACAAGATAAGAGGCAGTCGTTCCTTGTAAAATATTGGTGTTCCGTTGCATTAAACTCAAAGCCGACCTCAGGCTAGGAGATGATGATATCAACGCATATAAAAATAATAAAATACACATACATACATAAAGTCACGCCTTCTTCCCATGGAGGTAGGCAGAAACTACAGAATGCTCCTGCTACGATCCTTACATACTCCCTCAAAGAATTAAATATGGCAAATATATTGACAGCAAGAAAGGAACAAGGAATTAAAATGTACTTAACTACCTATTTGCCAAGAGGATCAGCAGCATGCCTCTATCTACTAATAAAAATACACTATAATATAATATCACACAAACACATTGATTGGCAATTGTTTTGCATGAAAAACAAGAAAAGCAAAGACTTTCCTAATTCCGTTTAAAAATAAAGTAGCATGGGCAGGGACACAATCCAAAACAGGATACCCCTTTCGTGACGACTGACCAGCATAACATTGTTGGCTCAGTCGATATTTCACCGATACAAAGTAATCCTGTATTTATTTTTAACCGACTTCTTCAAAACGGAGGAGGTTCTCAATTCATCAGTATGTTTTTTTTTGTGTTTTTGTTACGTGATTCGAATCGATTTTAATGATTCTTTTTTGTTTGGTAGGTCATGTTTTAAAGGTGATCCCATATAAATTTTATTAACTTTGCTTGCGTAGTTTTTGAGTCAGCTTCAATAATTACGTATTTTTCCCACTTAGTCTATGTAGACGACTTATTATTTGCTCCGTCACTGTTATTTACATAATATCAGGTAGTGTATCCGAATTTGTGAACATTTTTTTTACAACTTACAGCCAATACATTCAAGTAGTCGGAAGTAATATGTAGAATAAAGCCAATTACAAGATTCCACTTATATAATCTATCTTCATTGCGATGAACTAACCCCGTATGGAATAATATTCGTTTTTTTTAAATCGCTACTTTCTTATTCACCAGACGGCACGGCGCGGCACGTCATGTCATAGGATTTTAGTAAGCGGAAATTATTTTGAATATTATTTTCATACCCTTAGCAATCACATTTCGTTGATACGCCACAAGGGGACTTGAGTACCTATACCGAAAGCTTTGGCATACAAGTTAATGCTCTGCCGTGACATGCCACGACGTGCCGCCCAGTGAGTCAGCCTTTATTTTAATAAATCCTTGTTCTCATCATTAAACGTCTCTTGATTTCTGTAAATGGTGAAAAAAAATACGTTTAACTCGCTGATTATTTTAATAAATCCTTGTTCTCATCAATAGAAGTCTCTTGATTTCTGTAAATGGTGAGTAACAAAATATCTTTAACTAGCTCACCACCTCTATGATACAAAAAAGGACGTTCAGTTTTTTTCCGAATTTCCAGATATTCCGGGAAACTTATCCAATTTTTATTTCCGAAAGAACCTGATTCGGACTATTACCAACATTTTAAAACAAATAATATCCAAATAAGTCCATCCGTTCTCAAGTAATGGGGTTACCAACGCATTTCATTTTTATTACATAGATAAAAGTTATAATAACACACTGTAACTATTCGACGCTAAAGAACAAGTTCTGTTAATTATTTCCAAAGATACACACGGACGTAGATTTAAATTGAATAGCTACAGTAGCAGACTTTCAATTTAACTCTACGTCCGTAACAAACCACAACCATTACGAAACGCCATTTCCCAGCACAATCAAAGTAAGCAATAAACATACACCCACATAAAACACAGCGCACCACACGATGATATAAAACGCACACCCATCTCCACAAATAGGCTAAACTCCAGTAAAAAGCTGGCAACATTTGCATAATGACTTTATATTATGCCCGTAACTCCAGCGCAGAATTTTAATGACCCGAGCAGCGTTTTTGAGTTTTTAATGTAAGCAAACATGCATAATGTTGTGTAGGAGTTGGTGGGTTATGTGCCTGTGGTTGCTTAAATATATCAAGTGTTTTTCAACTTGTAAAATGAAGCATAGACAGAGATGTACAGCTTGGCAAAAATGAGGGCGCCACCATCGCACTTAGGTCACTTCGAATGGAAAATGAGTAAAATAATTTGAACAAATTGTTAAAATAAATGTGCAACAAAAACCGTTGCTAGTGGGTGACTCAAAATCTGCTAGCAAATTGTCGGCAATCATAGGTCTAAGTAAAATATTTATTTTCATTTGTAACCGCATCATACTCTTTTTTTCCAAGCTGTACCTATAGTATACCAACCCTAACCCTACCCCTAACCCTGCCTAACCCTTTAGGGAAATCAGGCGAGATGTTATGTGGTATGTGTAAAATTAAGTAAGTAGTTAATTGATTCAGGCGTGACTTTGCGGAAATCCAATAAAAAATACAATAGACGCTGATATATTTAGTAACCTATTCCGCTTGACTATTCTTCAAGAGTCATAAATACCCTGTAAGAAATCGACACGTGTTTCAGCCCTCAACGAGGCATCTTCAGGATGACGATTGACCAATTGCAAACTAGAATGCGACGTGTTACCCCATCGAGCGCTGGACGCCGAGTCAGCGTCTATTGTATTTTAAAATTAAGTATCAAATTGTATTACGTTAACATCTTATAAGATGAAGATTCAAGGAATAAATATATGAGAAGCATCCTTTTGGTTAATTCTACAAACATCTTGCCAACATTTTGAATGAATATGACAGTTCGCAAAGGTTACATATTGCTCCCGCTCTATGAGAATAGCAATTGTAATTTGTTTGACAATTAACACTCGCTCATTGAGCGTACAGTCAAAAGTTATATATACATCAGAATATAACTATAATAAACGACTACTACATATTTGCCGCACCAAATTATTTTATTTCAGACGAATAATTTTTGTAACTCTGTTCCACGCGCTTTTGTTCGCATGGATCTTCTGCGCCTTTATTTTCATTAAAAACCTAAAGTATCTTTGTAATCTATTCTAGTCAAGTTATCATACGAAACATCTTCGACATCTTCTTTTTCTTTTTCTTTCTTCTTCTTCTTGGTTTTCTTCGTTTCTTCTTTTAATATCTATAGTGGTCGACTGAGCTCTGCTCGGGTGAAAACAGATAAACATATCGTCCAGATATACTGACTTTGTGTGTTCTTGAGGCTAGATCGATTTTTCACCCCCGTATACCCCTATATTCCAACTTTCATCGAAATCGTTTTCTAGAACGTTATTACAAATACATTATATTGCTAATTTTATATTAAAGGATTTTCTGAAAAGGTTCTATGATGTATGAAAAGGTTCATTCATCATTCTAAAGTAGTAGGAGATAATATTTGATTCTTTCGTCAATACTTCAGTACTTAACCTACTAACGGCTGATACATAACAAAATATTACCGTGTATTTTCGTCATGACCATCTCATTAAAAAAACCTCATTACGTGTCCAGTTCCACATTTACATAAAACAGCTATTATATATAAAACACGTATTATGTGAACAGACAAGGGTAAATCCCTGCGATTTACGTCATGTCGTTAGTCATTACGCATTCCCGTGAAGGCTTTGAAGGCAAAATTACTGGCCCTTGAGGGGTGGTCCCGAAGTGGGAGGGGTGGATAATAAATGACGCGGCCAGACCCAGAGGGGCGAAGTTGCCAACTTTTTTTGACAAATTGCTGTAAAAGTGCGTGCCTCTAATCGTAAGGGGTTAATGTGGGGATGAAAGGGGGTGAGTTTCCATCTAATGCTAAATCGGTGTGCTTTGTCCTAATTTCTGTCAGTGTTTATATAAAAGATTTTTTGGTTATATAAGGTGGAATGTATATGCGTAGCTTGTGGTTACGTAATAACAACCGCACGGGACGATCCATCAGGTTAAGCTACGCTTGCCGGGGTTGGTCCGTGGATGGGTGACCATCTTTACATACCGAGACTCCTCCGTGCCTCAGAAAGCACGTTAAGCCGTTGGTCCCGGCTGTCATTTGTAGACCTTTGACAGTCGGTCGTCAGAAGCCCGAAAGTCTGACAACCAGTCTTACCAAGGGGTATCGTATTACCCAGTTAATGGGTTGTGGAGGTCAGATAGGCAGTCGCTCCATGTAAAATACTGGTATTCAGCTGCATCCGGTTAGACTGGAAGCCGACCCCAAAATCGTTGGGAAAAGCCTAGGCTGATGATAAATGAAAGACGTTCCCGTTGACCTGCTCTTGTCGCGCTTGAACGTCTTTCATTAATAAAATAATATAATATATTTTATTTTTGTGAAATGAATGTAGAGCACATTCGTAAAGGTACGCCACACGTACTCATGCTATCAAATTACTCGTTCATGCGTCTACATACGCTCATTTAAAATTAACAATCACACGATTTATTTCGATAAATCATTAACCAATATAATATTACTTGTGACAAACTCGCTACTTGATCACAATAATTGAAGTCTTTTAAACATGTTTTTTTCGTACTAAACAATGACTGCTAGAAGACATGATCCTAGGTCCTAAAATTGTAAGATCAATTTTAGGACCTAGGATCATGTCTTCATGTTTGCAGTTTTCATAAGTAAACTCAACTTGCAATCTCAATATAGATAAGCTCAGACCGAGGCTTCACAGAATCCGGAAACTACTCTCTGCTCCTATAGCATACTTAATCAGCCTATAATGTTCCCACTGCTGGGACACAGGCCTCCTCTATGTGAGAGAGAGGGGGTCATAATCCACCACGCGATCCCAGTGCGGGGTGGTAGATGTCACATGTCTTTGAATTTTTGGTTCTAGAACATGCCGGTTTCCTCACGATGTTTTCTTTCACCGTTTTGAGAGCAGTGGTGATGAAATAATTTACACAAATTAAAGCGCTTGTCAGGGTTCAAAACTACGACCTACAACTCGTAAGTCGCGGCCGTTACCCATCACTGCTCTCTGCACTGCTCCTGTATAAGACCGTAAACAATCAAAAATACACACCTTTAAATACATAGCCACCCAATTCTATTCCAATGCATTTTAATCAAGCAAAACACACGTATGGCATTACAAACATAGGCCCGTAACTCCCCTTCGTAAACTTTCAATACATAAGCGGAGAGTTTCGGAGCAAATGGAATATTCATACAGCCATCCCGTTTACGGCCTTGTAAAGGGCCGCATAAAAATTTAGAGGCAAAAAACGAGTACATCCCTTTAGATGTTCTCTTGGGATGGAACTGAAGTTTGTAATTGAATTTTTGCCAGGAGCCCGCAAAGGGCCGGCCTGCTTAATTTGTCGTGCGCGGTAAAGGGTTGATGCGTGTGGTGTCCAGGGTGGGCGGACGCGGGATGAGCTATGGGGTGTCATACCTACTTATCTTATTAGAAATTCCAAGCGGTTGACTGCCTCGTTGGGCTGTAGCAAGCACTACTGCTGCTACGTCCTGGTTACGATTCCCAGGGCAAAGAATCTTATGGAATTTCTCAGTAGCAGCCTGGTATTTGGATTTGTGCAAATTCTTGATAGAAAAACCCAAATAACGCTTTTCTCGACCTGGAATTTGAACCCAGGACCTCATGCTCAGCTGTAGCGCTTCCGCCCACTAGGCAAACGAGGCAGCTAGTATTGAGATACCAAAAAAATAGCCAAAACTAAAGGACCTAATTACTTAAGACCCGCTATCATCCTCTAACTTACATCCCGATACAAGATACAAATTATATTGTTGTAATCAAAAAGAAATATTCCATTTTTTACCAGAGCAAGGGTTGTTTGGGCCTCCTTTTTTCGGCCTACGTGCTAAAATTTAATTCGGGCTTTCCGGATTATGTAAAGGTACGTTTGAAATACATAACCCCTTTTTATCTTTGGTGAAATAAAAAAAAAATCGATAACACCCTTTAAAAATGGCGACGTGTACAATGTAAGTTTTTGTAAAATGTTTGTATATGACAGGTTTTTTCGTCGTTGGTGATTCGGTGTTTGTTGTTGAAGTTGATGTTCAATTGTTCTTATGTATCTTATGTGTGAAAGATAACATGGCCAGAAAGGGGGTGACTACCGAGATGACGACTAATAGAGAAGTATGGAAGAAAGGGACATGTTGTGCCGACCACGAATAAATTGGGATAAGGGCAGGAGAATGAAGTTGATGATGTATCTTGGTTAGGTACTATCACAGAACACGAAGGCATATTACTATTCTATTTTTTCCTATAGTTCATTTTGAATACATATTATTTACATTTTAGAAATATTTTTATAAAAACATTTAAAAATAGTAGCCTATCGGCATCAGGATCAGGGTCCAAGCTGCCGGTGGTCAGGGCTCTAGAGAGAGGAACCTCCTCACTATGCGCACCGTGTCCAGGAGTACTGCTTTCTGAATCAAGCCCTTGACCCAGACGCAAAATGAGAGCGTCCTGAGGTGTTGGTCGAGGCTCTTCGCTATTAGGCCATTGTCCGTAACGATTATCGGTACAATGATTGCAGAGTCCACGTCCCACATGTCGACAACCTCGTGTGCTAAATCAAGATACTTGATTTTTTTATCTTTTTCAGCTTTCACGAGATTCTCGTCATGAGGGACAGAGATATCAACAATCATTGCACGGCGCTCTCGTCGATCTATCACCGCAATATCAGGCTTATTGGCTACAATTTACTATTCTATTATTTTTTTTTTTTAACAAATCTCGGAACCATGGCTCCCGGTCCTTTGGAAGGGGTACGAGTGGCCGAAGCCAACTCGTAGAGGCCCCTTAGATACATTTAAATAGAATGAGGCACCAACCGACAAATAATATCCATGATCGCACTATGCAAGGGCACCCTAGGATTATTATATCTTTACGTTAGTGGACCATCGAAGGCATCTTGTAAAATATTGGTTCACTAAAAGGCATATTTGCTAACATAGACGACGCCTACATCGAATGCCATAATATTTTTGCATTTTTAGACTTTCAACTCTCGGCGTGCATAAAAGTGCATTCTTGTATTTTCAAAGCTCGACCCAGGAGCTTTGAAAATACAAGAATGCACTTTTATTTAGGCATAACATTTAGTTATCGTCTAGCTTTCTTGAAAACGGGCATATACCTATGTCAGTTATTAATCTGCATAGCCTTTTCCCAACTATGTTGGAGTCGGCTTCCAATCTAACCGGAGGCAGCTGAATATTTTTATATGGAAAGACTGCCAATCTTACTTCCACAACTCAGTTACTGTTATAAATCACTGTCATAAAAGTGTATTTGTATCGAGGTCTCGATACAAATACACTTTTATGAATAGAAAATACACATAGAAAACAATTCAAAACACAAACCAACTCGAACCATAATTTCTTTAAGTGGAAAAATGAAAGTTGATATCAAGTTGCGGCCTTTATTGATTGAAGACTAACCTAATAAGTGGAATGCATTAGATGTGTTTGCTGACTCAATAACCAATCACTTAGCATAAGGGACCACCGCGTGAGTTCTACCAAATGAATAAAGAATCATGTAAATCGGCCGAGTAATCACAGAGAAATCAATGAACGTATATTAAAAAAAAAATACATAGAGATGAACTTAGAACCTCCTCCTTTTTTGGAGTCGGTTAAAAAGTAAGATGTTATTCATAGCCGTATTTGCTTTTTTTTTTTTGAGGTTGGGAAATCATCAAATGACTTCTCCCGCTCTGGGCGGAGCGGGAGGACGTGTCAGACTTTTACTGACTAAAACCCACCCGTGTTCCTTCAGTTGCCTGTTGCCAAGGGTCCCGGTATCCCTTTCGGACATACCCGCAACCCTGGCAGGATAGCCTTATATGCTAACGTTCATTTCCCCACAAACCACGTAGGTACATTCATTATCACACCAAAAATAAAAAACCTTAACACAATTTCAGCATACAACCCCTATCTCCGGTTTTAAGCCGCTGCCAGCCTAAAGCATTAAATGAAAAACAAAAACCGTCACTCTAACCCAAAAATAAACACAAATATCATTTATTATCTGTGGGCCAAAAAAAACGTCACACAATCTTACGTTACGCACAAACAGAAGCCTGCTTAAAACCTATCCCGGCGTTTGCTTTTCCATTTTCCACTACCAACAACCTTTGAGCCCACTCTCCTCTCTCTTTGGTACCTACTCAAAGTGCCAAAATCGGGGTTGTTGTATAAAAAGAGGGAGGTCAGGATAAAATGGACAGTTACCCCGTCCAGCGTCGTATGACAGATGATTATCTACGGGCGACGTCAAAGTGAATAATTGGAATTTAGAATAGGCATGTTTTTGGAGTTTATGGTAGCTCGATACGGTGAGCTTGTTGATTATGTTGTAGTGTCGGACGGCGGGGATTTTTTTGTAATTTGAACTAGCGATGCTTTGATCTGAAAAAGCTAACAAAAAAGTGTTGTGTAGCTGCTAATAGACAATGCATTGAAAGGATTGTTGATGTAAATTCAACGAAGCGATTGCCTAAATTCAGTTCCTTTAGCTATTGATGGTAAATTGAGATCTACCTACAAATGTAAATATTCAGGAAAACAGGGCTCAACTAAAATAAAACAAAACCTTTTCATCCCACTTTTCCGCTTACGTCCCATTCATATAACGTACATTTCTATTCCCTATATTCTATTCACCCCGTAAACAATACCTAACAATATCCTAACAGCAGGTACTTCTACCTATCAAGTACCCTATACATCTACAAAAGGATTTAATACGCCCAAACGAAAGTACCAATACCTACACATTAAAATTCTTTCACCCCGGGCTTGCCCAAAAAACAAAAGAAAAGCGTCCATGTTTTATAACGACTACCTAACACGAGCGGCGAAAATGAAAGGGAACTAATTAATTCTACAAACCACACACACACGGAAAAAAAAAACAGATATATATATATCTATCCAAAAAAATGACCACATCAAAAAAAAAAACGCATATCAAAGGGATGCTCAAGAAAGATAGGCGAAAAACCCGTACCTACTGAAACAAAACCCCGCCCTCCCCGCAGGTCGCAGCGGCCGCGTCTCCCCTGCCTAGGGGGAGGCTGGGGCACGCACATGCGTATTTTGCCGCCCCCACTCTAAGCCAGCCTTCCATTTTGTTTTTGCGTGGTCATTTTTTCCCGTTTTAGTTTCGCTAGACAACTGTTCTAATAGATGAACGGAATGTAATTATAATTATAGTTTGATACGATTTCCTGATTTAGATTATTTGAAATTGCGGTAAGAAAAACGATAGGGTAGGTTTAGCTATTGCTAGCTATATATTATGAAAAATAAAAACTCGAAAATACTTGGAAGTATCATTATTTCTCCGTCCGCCATCCCACCTTCTACGGTTGCAAAAAGCTACTTAAAGCTTGTCGAAGCTGTATTTGTTTTCTTTTCTAGATAAATATTTCCCCTCATCCATTGTTCTGTAAAACGCTTCAATTACAATGATCTTTTGGGGGATTGGTACCTTCTTACTAGCTAATGGCATATTATTTACTATTATATTAGAGGGGCCAATTCTCTTACATAAAAAAACGTTCACATTCAAGTCGAAATCTGTCAAACTTGTCAAAAATGTTGGTAAATTCATGGTTTTTTGACCCGCAGGTATGAATTATTAATATGGGCCTCCACGATTTTTAATAATGGGTACTTAAAACTGTTACCCAAAGTATGTACCCAGTTTTCAGATAATTACCTTACATTATATTAGGAACTGTCGAAATAAATGTTATTCGTTCTTTCTTCTTTACTTATCTAAAAGCAAATTTCACCAATTAAGAGCTGTTATTGTCAATATTCCATAACAGTGATGCCTCTGACAGCCCTTGATTACGTACCCTTGATCACCCTAGATGTGCTGTTTACGTACAGTTTCATTGGTAAAGTTCACCCTAAGATCTATTTTCTGGTTTGTTTGTCTGCATTTGCTAGAGAAGAGAAGATCCTGTTTAAAAATCTTTTAAGCATTGGCTTCTGATCATTATAACCTAAAATTAGATAAATAAAAGTAAATAAATAAAAAAAGAAGAAGTAAATAAATAAAGTTAGTAAATTATTAGTTTATAAATGGTACATTTAAAGTACGATCAGGAAAATTAATTGTTTATCAAATTGGCACACTGCGTCAATTTACCGTTTATGTTGGTAGTCAATTTGATAAACAGTTAATTTCCTTGAATAGTACCTCAGATAATTTAAAAAATCTAACGAGAATCATCAAATCCATTTCAGGAGACGGAGAGTGGGACCTCTCATCGAGAGAAACCTCTAAATACAAATTGATTGGGTGCATCCAGCGGAAACATACAGAAACACGGTATGTAGCCATAAATGCTTACTTTTACAATATGTAACAGAACTAACTATTTACACTATATTAGATGACTAATATAACTCAATCTGCCTAGCCTTTTCCCAACTATGTTGGGGTCGGCTTCCAGTCTATCCTGATGCAGCTGAATACCAGTATTTTACATGGAGCGACTGCCTATCAGTCCTCCACAACCCAGTAACTGGGTAATACGAAACCCCTTGGTAAGACTGGTTGTCAGACTTTCGGGCTTCTGACGACTGTCAAAGATCCTCGAATGACAACCGGGACCAACGGCTTAACGTGCTTTCCGAGGCACGGAGGATTCTCGATATGTGAAAATGGTCACCCATCCATGGACCAACTCCGGCAAGCGTAGCTTAACCTGATGGATCGACTCGTGCGGCTGTTATTACTTAGCCACGAGCTCCTCCTATACAAATAAATACAAAAACGATGACTAACATAACTATACAAATAAATATAAAAACAAAAGGACACTAAGGCATCGAAGTACTCGTCCGCATCGCAATCATCCGGAAACGTGCCGAGAGGTCCCGAAGACAGGCAGCATTGCCACGTTGAATGGCAATGCTAATTCTTTTGCCAAAGAACGAGCCAGCCCCTGGCCAGGTGAACTGTCGACCAGTCAGCGAGAAATTTCCTTAAAAAGGAGACTCGCACTCGGGCCCCTGTCGGCTATAATATTATGTATTATGTGTCGGTAAATAAATATGTTAGGTTTTTACGCGTCTAATAAGAATAATCGTCGCTAAAGAAAATACTGAAAAAATTAGACTTTTCACTAAAGGCAAGATATTAATTATGCTAGCTATTTAATATCTTTAAGAAATGCTTAAATACCTAGTGTAATTTAGTTCCATTTTAGAATAACATACAGGCTCAAACTAAATAAAAAAATCAAGACATAGCGCTGCGAACAATACAGTGAAGCATGCCAAAACTACACCTCCACTCTGTGCAGACACGCTCACACGCACAAATTTACAACCATTTAAAATCAAACTATACCTCACTATATTCACACATTTGCTTACGAAACCAGTCTCACATCACTGTTGCCAGCGCTCTGTCTTGGTTTTTTATTTGGTCTGAGTATCCTAACTAATATTATAAATGCTAGTTTGTTTATTCTTTGTTACGCTTTGACGCTAAAATGCCTGAACGGATTTATATGGGCACATGAGTAGACCTGGAATAGGACATAGGATATTATTTATCTCGATATTACCACGGGATCGAGACTTACGCGGGTGAAACCGCGGGGCGTAGCTAGTATAGGTATAAATCAATGAAGCCAATACTAAAACAGCTTTTACGGCAAATTTAGTTGATGGATACGGCTGCTTTGTAGTACTCGACAGACAACTCGTATCGCGTTCCCTTGTTACGTCGTTCGTAAAACTATCATACCTAACTCGCAACAATTTTGCTTCATTGACGGCCTTTCATGTTTCTAGAGAGTATATGAAAATAAGTCCTCAATGCTCATATAAAAAATTGTTTTTTACGATGAAAGATGATTTCAATTAGGATAAAATATACAGCAGCCTTGCAGCCTTGCATGGGAAATTGACATACAAACTGTCAAAAAAAATTGCTTTTTCATACATTTTGACCGCGTATCAAAGTCATAGTCAGATAATTTATTTCAAATAGGCACATAAAAGACACTTTTGATTGATTCTAGTTGCCCCTTCCAAAAGGTATATAGGTATAAGAATGGACAAGAAACTCCACCGTTACTCTTTTAAAAAGGTTTTACAATATTTTGTATACATCAATTATATAATTATATGTGAAGACGATGCACCTAGAATAAGATTTCCGTACCACACTTACTGATTACTGTATCATAGCCAATCACAGTTCCTAATTAACAGCAGCGCAGACAAACTCGAACTAAAACAAAATAACCTACCATTCTACCCATCCATTAGAAATTAACACATCAATTACCTAAAACAAATACTTCCACCCTTATTTCCTTTATAAACAAACCCTCGCCTATTTACTTAGGTACCGATAATGACAAACACAGTCTTGCAGGAAGCTTGTTACTTCACCAACACCTTCGATTTTAAACCTTATGTCTTTGAGTTAAGGCTGCAAGAAATGACACGGCTTGAGTGGGTATCTAAGGTAGAGCCACACGATTTTGAACCTTGATCGTTTGTGATAAAGGTGTAGAGAAAAGGGAAGATATTTTACTTCCCCGCTTGGGACGGTGATCCATCATAGTGTCGTTTCTATTTATCTTGATGAGGCCTCACTTCCTGCACTAATGGCCCTTTGTTTTTTCCCCTGTTTGTACAGGGTACGTACCTACCTACCCTGTGGCTGCAGGGTGCAGATTAATCATTTACGTAATCTACCGCCATATGTTTTCGTAGATCGCAGTCGGTATATACAAAGGAGTTGAGGGTAATTTTAATTATATGTACTAAATAGTATTTGGCTGTATGGTTAGATGTCCTATGATTGCAAATAATTAGTTTCAAAGCCAACTTTTCTTATAATCACAAGGCTTTGAAATTCAGAATGACGATTGAGCAGTCGCAAACTAGAACAAGACGTGTTGCCAAAACGAGCGCTGGACGCATAGTAAGTCTCTGGATGCCTTGTTGAGAGGAGAAATACGTGTTGATTTCTTACAGGGTTTTTTATGACTCTTGAAGAATAGTTAAGCGGAATAGGTTACCTACTAAATTAGGTCCCCACCTATGAAATCGGCGTTTTGTATGGGGAATTTGAAAGAAGTTGCATTTTTCATACTAACATTTTCTTAATTTATATAACAACCATGAACACTAATGTTTTAAAACTTTTATGCACTAATGTTTAAAAACTAAGATAACGTATGCCACTTAGATTAAGTGACAAAAATAAGTTTTAGCTAAGTTAAAAAAAAAATTGTGGTCATTTCTGCTAACAAAATGAGGATTAATTTTTAAGGTATTTTTATGTTTAGAAAACTATAAGTAGAAAGTGTTTTTACTATTGTTAGTTGTCTATGATGGTCACTATTCGATATAATACCAAGTAATTGATGAATATGATAAATCATAGAAGTGACGAAGTTCTCTATTTGTGAGAAAAAAACGCCAATTTCATAGGTGGGGACCCAAATATCTACGTCTATTGTATTTTACGGTACTCAAACTTCCAACCACAGGAGAACCGCTCCACCATTCACAGCTACCCTAAACTTGTTAACGTAATTACCACGCTTGCAGTGCAGCGAATGCCTACAGGCCTGCCTACCCCGTAATCGAAATGAGCGCAAAGAAGCTTTATCCCACCAATTTGTGGATTGCAACCGTGAATTCATGGGGTTGAGCGTGACAATGCAGACGCACGGTAGGATAACAGCATGTAGCGGGAACTGTATTTGTTAGATTGGTTCCTGAAAGTAGACAAATGTTCATACATAGATATAATATTAAAGAAAACAAAGAAAATACATTTATAAAAAAAAGAAAAATGTTGGCAATTTATATAAATGTACTGAAGGCCTAGACAAGTGACAAACGCTTCGAAAGCCTTTCGTATTTCAACAACGACTTTCAACAGGATTGACATAAGCTTTTCGAAAGCAAGTCAGTTCCATACATTTTTGCCTTTTCCATCATCGTTATCACTGATAGAATGTCACTTTGTCTAGGACCTCTGGTCAAGTTGTTATACAAATCGAGATAATTCTAACCTTAAGCAGAAATTATCCCACGGGAACGTACTGGCGGGGTAAAAAGTATGCTATGTCCTATTCCAGGTCATAGTCTACCCATATGCCTAATTTCATCCAAATCTGTTCAGCCGTTTAAGCGTGAAAGCGTAACAAACAAACTCTTCTACTCTTCTTCTTCTTCTCTTCTCTTTCTCATTTATAATATTAGTTCGGCTACAGAGTAAAAGATTAGAATTCTATCCACTGATTCTATAAAATCTTTTAACAGATATATCATGTCTTATTTTTACCACTTTTTAATGTCGAAATAGACGATGATCTCCTCCTCTCCTCCCCCTCTCCCATCTCTCTTCTTCCTGCTATATTTTTTACAATATTGATCGTTTTATCTATGACTCCTGATGCCCGCGACTTCGATCGCGTGGATGTTGGTTATTATATACTAAAACCTTCCTCGAAAACACTCTATCCATTGGTGAAAACAGCATGAAAATCGGTGCAGTAGTTTTTGAGTTTATCGCGAACAGGAAGACAGACAGACGCGGCGGAGGACATTGTTTTATAATATGTAATGATAAAGAAAGACGCATGTACATGCGTCTTTCTTTATCCTTAAATAAGTAAATCGGAATCTCGGACAAAACTGGTAACCTACATAAAAACAAATCAAATACCGAACCTCCTCAATTTCAGAAGTCAGTTAAACTGGACCAAACTTCATCCGTCGTTCTCACTCAGATGAAATCTCCCAAAGTGACGGCTCGCCTACAAATGGCTGCTGCATTATGGACACGCAAACAGTTTAGTCCAGCGTCGGTGTGCGACTAATACGGCCATCAAATTAGGTTCAGTAAGCGTTATAATTGTTATTATTTAGTTTATGGTTTTATGACGTTGTGTGACGTAGATGATTTGATCTCTTCTAAAGATATTTGTTAGTGTTTCATACCAACGATTCATTAAATTCTTGCTGACATTTTTAAATACTTTTTACACTCCGAGCAGCCATAGTGATTAATAGTGTTTCTTCTTTGAATCTGAAGTTTATGCTTTGCATTGGGCCAATAATAAGTTATAGGTTAGTTAGAGCTTCGCCCTTGTGGTATCTCGATGAAAAGTACCCTATGTCCTTCCCCAGGATGCCATCTATCTCCTTGTCAAATTTTATCGAAATCCGTTCAGTGGTTTAGGCGTGAAAAGGTAACATACATACAGACAGACAAACAGACAGTTACTTTCGAATTTATAATATTAAAGTATGAATATACCTAATAACTAAGCTTCCATATTCATCATCATCAGCCTACAGCAGTCCACTGCTGGACATAGGCCTCTCCAATTGCACGCCATTCAGCTCGATTCTCGGCAACTCTCATCCAGCTCTTACCAGCCACCCTGCGAAGATCGTCACTCCACCTGTTCTACCTTAAGTTTGCCGATTCACGGTCTCCACTGAAGAACACGTCTACTCCAACGGGCATCGGTTCTACGGCTAATATGGCCGACCCATTGCCAATTCAGCATTTCTTCTTACTTTCATCCTCATGACGTATCCATAAGTAGAAATGGGGGCGTGATTTTTTGCTTGACAGCATTTTTTTTCATCTGGATTTAGTCAAGTGATTAAGTCGGTTGATATGAGAGAGGCTAAGGAATAACAGCCGCACGGGTCGATCAATCAGGTTAAGCTACGCTTGCCGCGGTTGGTCCCTGGGTAAGTGACCATCTTTATCGTTACATACCAAGCCGAGCCTCGGAAAGCACGTTAAGCCGTTGGTCCCGGCTGTCATTTGTAGATCTTTGACAGTTGTTACGGATCGTCAGAAGCCCGAAAGTCTGACAATCAGTCCTACCAAGGGGTATCGTATTACCTAGTAAGTGGGCTAAGCAGTCGCTCCATGTAAAATACTGGTATTCAGCTGCATCCGGTTAGACTGGAAGCCGACCCCAACATAGTTGGGAAAAGGCTCGGCAGATGATGAAGTCGCTAGGTAGTTGATATGATAGTGACAATGATTTTAATAGATAGTAAAATGCGGGGACGACTTTCCAGATCCCTTGTGGATAAAATGGGTAAAGGAGATTGTATTTTTGTAATGAGCAACATGTTTTATTATTTTCCCATTCTGTCTTAACACTTTGCTGGACACTAAACGCCCCCAGACGTAATAAAAATAAAACTTCTATTGTGTCTCGTTCAGTGTCGTTCAACCGATTAATGATGTACCTTATACACTTAAGCTAGAAACACACTACTGTGTCGTGTTGTGTCGTGTCGCGTCAGAAATGCCAAACAAATTATTACAGTGTGTGGTTGCGACACAGCACACTGTAATAATGTGTTCCTAATCATACTAAATGTATGAAACCGATATGGTTCTGACGCGACACGACAGAACACGACAAAGTAATTTATTTCTGCCTTTAGCAATCACTTTTTGCGGTTTTAGTTCAAACCATACCACATTCCCATTTCTGCATCTGCATTTTACCTCACGAAGTAAATAAACCAGTACCTAAATAATGCGGCAATTCAACGCAAGATCATGCCATTCTTTAAACAAATGCCATTCGTTGAAAACCACATTATTTCCCGGCCTTCATTGCCGTAGGGTCACACAATGGCCCCCACAACCAAGACAAATGAGAAATACACAATATCTAAAGCCTAGGTAAATAGGATAGCTTTGTCCTAGCTACGCAAAAGTGGCACCTTCTTTTATACAAAATACGTTACAGACGAAAATCGTCTTTAAGTTGTAAAAATAGAGCGTTTTTTTGCTAAACGTCAAACGCCGCTTCAAAACTCCGAGACCGTTTCGTTTACGTATACTATGTTACTGTTTCAAATTTACTTGAAATTCTACTTAATTGACTTGGCATAGAGTTCAAATTCGACTCCTGCTGTGTAGTATACAGGCTGTTATGGCTAGTCGGAAGCGGTCAAAATTTATTGCGCGTAAATGTGCTCTGGCTAACCCGGGAGTTAGGGGGTGGGGAAGTAGGCTTAAAAATCGGGGAAAGGGGTAAAGGGGTACGTTTTTAGCGTTCGCAGCGCGTCGGCCTATTTGGGGTGTTGACGGCCTACAGGGACGAACTTGGAATGTTTCCAAACTGTATTTTCAAACTATGTGTTGCAATCACTCGTGAGTTGGCCGAGTGTGCGGACAGATGTTTTGGGAATAGGAACAATGTTTAATACAAGATATTTTATTTGATCTGATTAAATTTTAAAGACTTTCTACCTATCTTGCTTAACTTTAAAATACTTACTATAAATAACATCAGTTTATGGAAGAAAATCATAGGTTTAGGTTTTATTTTTTTACTGAATCAATAATTATATTGTTTTATAATAATAATTATTATATTATCTTTACTTATTTTTATTGACATATTTTATTTTACTAATTTCAGTAGCTCCGTGTGGTACTTCCCTACAGGACTGCTGGATCTGCTTTGAACGCAACAGAAATTCATGTTGCTCCTCAATAAGGTAATTAAGATACTTCGTACGCTTCGTACATCTGATCAAATTTTCTGAAAAGGAACAGGCTGTATTACCTGTACGTACATTATAAGCCAATACTATAGAGACAAGAATTCCTCAGAGCAAAAGAAAGATTTTGGAAAACTTTTCATAATCAAAGGAAATAATTACCTACTTCGGCATTCAAACACCAGCTGCAGTGCGCCAAAAGTACTTAGAATACCACAAAAATATCCCAAACAGTCCTAGTCCGTGCCTGTAACGCGTTTAACCCCGCACCCTCTCGACCTACGCACGTCTCACTCGCACAAACTACAAAAAGAACTCTCCGTCGCTTTCCACCCTTTGCTTAAATTATTGCACCTCCAATCCAACCCCGCACGAAAAGGCCTAACCACCATAAAAACTGCCGCACAAAAATATATCCTATCGTGTTCAAAATAGGGTGATAATTAATCTTACTACACGCAATTGTAAGAACGAAATTCTCCAAAGAACGTACAGTGATGATCTGATATCCTATTAGATACTGATCTAACGTAAATTTTTTTATTAAGCAAATGTATACCTTAATGTTTAGTCTTAGAATACAGTTTTGTGTGTTCTTTTTTGTGTAAAATTCGTCTTTTAAGGATCAGGGAGTAATAACGGAGAGGTTGTGAGCAAAGGCGGAGGGCATTAAAAAGGCCACCCAGGGGTGGTAGTTTAGGGGTGGGAAGGGTGAAAGCGGTGGGGGTAAGGGTAGTCGGCACGCCGGAGGGTAAAGACGCATTGCTCGGGAGACCGTTGACATGAGAAGATGTCGATTGGTTGAAGATTTAATTTGACAAAGATTTTTTAACAGGTCGTTGGATTTTCTACAAAGCATGCGCCCGATCAGCAGTAGGAAAGTATGAAATGGATAGGTGGAAGCATTCAGACAACAGAACTTCTTTTTCGAAAAATAATTAATGAGTTTAATGAGCTAATTTTATGAGTTTTTGTAGTTAAATATTTTTTTTTATAGTGATTAACACAGCACAATATTATTACGTAGATAAAAAAAATCATGAGTATAACAATACAAAATCATCAAAATGTAAAAGAGAGGGTTTTAATGTGGAACATCGGAACTTATAAGCGACAAAGTGCCACTGTCACTTGTCAACACTACCTATTTCAATGGTATCATCGTGTGAACTTACCCTATGCAATAATAGAACGAATAATAGTATATAGCTTCCAAAATTACAAAGTTGCTTGGACCAGGAAAAAATTGCAAATAGGGATTCCTGCACCAATCTCATTGATATACTAGTATCTCATTGTAAGAAAGCTATTATACATTTTTTTCTGTTACATTTTGTATGGATCTTGAAAAAAATATTAAAGCGACCTCCAAGTAGATCAAACAATGGTGTTGATGATACTTTTAACCTTTTAAAATCATAAGTAGTTTCTAAAATTATTACAATATTATTTGTGCTTAGAACACAAACTAAGCACAAATAATATTGTTAAAATTATTTTTCCCTTTCTCAAAAAGTCAACAAAATTGTCCAAAATGAGTCGATTTCATGCACGGCCATATCAGCCATCATAACATCCGATAATTCTGAAACGATTTCTAGGAACTTACCTTCAGACCATCTAAACGGGTAGTATCAACAACACTATTGTTGACGCATTTTTTTACTGAACGTAGCCCGCATGTCTGGAATGGTAACAGTAATGTGAACGGTGCGTACAAAGAAACTGTTTGATAAAGTAAACCAGTATTGGATTCCAATTAGAAACAAGGGTGATGACCAATTCACCACCTTTGGGCAGTTTAGTATTTCAAACACAGATGTTTCAATAAAAATAAATGCCGTTATTTAATTTTCTAGAAACGAGAACCATTTAATTAATTAAAATTTGTGCTTATAAAGCCATGAATTTAGATAAAGTCGATTTAGGACCTATAATTTATTATCATTAACTCCTCCTGTTACTAAAACAAACAACATAATCGATCCTTCACCCAAATGTAGCTTTACTTTAGCATTTCTCATAAACGCCCCATATCTGCAGTCCAAAATGACAAACATCCACCTCGTCGTTAAAAAAAAAAACCATCAGTAAATTGGTTTACCAACGTCGAAGATATTGAGTTGAATTGAGAAACATCATAATTGTTGAAGTTTATCAAAAAGATACATTGACGACCCACTACAAGATTGGCCCAAATAAGAATAGATTGGCCATAAAGAAAAATACATCATCTTATAAACAGGACCATTTTCCCCAATAACACAGGCATTACAGTGCGTCCACGAATCGAATCGACATACGAACAAATATGAATTCGCCGCGAAACAATCCGAGGTCATAAACATTAAGATTAAGAATTAAGAATCTCTCGAATTAAAAATCATAAACATTAAGAATTATCGAGGAGGAGGAGGAGGAGGAGGAGGAGCTCGTGGCTAAGTAATAACAGCCGCTCGGGCCTATCCATCAGGTTAAGCTACGCTTGCCGGGGTTGGTCCGTGGATGGGTGACCATTTTCACATATCGAGACTCCTCCGTGCCTCGGAAAGCACGTTAAGCCGTTGGTCCCGGCTGTCATTTGTGGATCTTTGACAGTCGTTACGAGTCGTCAGAAGCACGAAAGTCTGACAACTAGTTTAACCAAGGGGTATCGTATTACCCAGTTACTGGGTTGTGGAGGTCAGATAGGCAGTCGCTCCATGTAAAATACTGGTATTCAGCTGCATCCGGTTAGACTGGAAGCCGATCCCAACATAGTTGGGAAAAGGCTAGGCAGATGAGATGATGAAACATTAAGAATTATAAATGGATCCTACAAAAAATATTATACGAACTAAACTTACTCATAAAATGCTGTTCTAAATCTACTTACATATTATATATACAGACATAGGTGAGGGTAGCTGAACAAAAAGCACGGAGACAGCGTCGGTATCAGATGGGCGTAATTTTTCATTACATTACCATAGGATAGTCATGCGCGCGTGAAGATAAAACCTCGTCCCTAACCCTCGTACTGCGAGACGAATGCGGGAAGCGATAGCGATACGACAAACGGGTATTTTTTTTTTTTCGTTATCTTTTTTCGCGACTTTGGTCATAATATAATGAAACACATTGCCGGCTCAGTGGTCGAGTTTCCGGAATTTATTAGATAGATGTTTAAGAAAGTAATGTTGAGTTGTAAATGATTATCATTATAGCTTCATGTTTTTCCTGGATTATTGAGGTAAACCTTGGCAAAGACACTGAAATAAAACAAAAAAATATATTCGTATATTTAAAAAGTAATATGAGTAAGTTTTATCCAACCAAAAACATAAATGTGAAATGGGAGCCAAATTCAAGGTGTGGTTATCGACTTCGCCGACAAAAGAATGGAGATCTAAATGGGTGCAAAGTTCTATAGATAATCCTGTTTATAAAGAACATACAACATTCTCAAATAAATTTAAAACAAAATTTCTTGTTTTTTCTGTTATAACAATGTTTCCTATTTAAAAATATAACTTCATTGAATAGTCGAATTATTTATACAAAGCACTTGGGATGAATTCAAGCTGAAAATTTTACTTGGCTAGTTCAAGAAAAGATTGAACTTGGCTTGACACGCGGCCGCGTGTCTAGATCAGACCCGTAGCATTATTGCTACGCCAGCTACGAGGTCGTAGCAGACAGCCATTTTGCTACGTGGCGTAGCAAATTATACGTAGAGTAGTAAAATGGTTTCTCGTTGTTGGTATTGGCATAGTTTTCTTTTGCTTTTTCTGTCTAATTATTGTATTGAGATTGTAGCAATGGCTTATAAAGGGTTAATGTGATTTTTTCCAAGATGAATCACAACTTTTTGTCCCTGCATCTTCTCCATGCAACTTAATTCTTCTGTTGCAGCTTGTTATCCTTGTGGTGTGACCGTCGGACAGCCAATTCATAGGTCTCGAGTTCGAACCCAAGACACGCACCTCTGACTTTTCGGATTAATGTGCGTATTGTTTAATTATCACTTGCTTCAAGAACAGTCGGTGAAGGAAAACATCGTGTGGAAACAATGCCTGAGAGATATTTTTCGACGGCGTGTGAAGCCAAGTCAGATCCCCCATGGGCGGCATAAAAACTCGGGCAGGTTAGTCAATAACCAAAAAAATCTTCCGGTACATCTTGCTGATCATTCTTCATACCGACGAGCATTAACTGAAATAATAATATTAAAGAATAATTACAAAATGTTTACTAGTACAAAGATATAAAATAAAAAAAAGGACGAACAGTTTAAGTATAGTTTGCTATATTTGCCAATAAAACAGTTAAAAGTCTCGTATTTTTTTACCACGAGTTATACATATAAATAGAGCTTATAGATAAAACTTTTCTTGAAAATTCAAAACAGGCAGGTAAATAAAAAAAAATCTTTAAAAAAAAATACAAAAATTAAAAACAATCGTCGCACGATCCCATGGTACGGAGGCCGGGGTGTAGAGTTCCCTTAGGAAATTAATAGTCGAGTGCCGGAGACCCTTCGGGCTCGAAGTTCTGGGGAAAGCCGCTAGGTGGCGACGTCTGACGCGGACTGTGGCGCCACGAGGCAAACGGTCAGCGAGTCTTCCATTTTTGAATCTGAATTTTAGATTACTGTAGCTGGAGTGTTGGCGGGTTAGACAGAGAAGTAATATAATTGTAAGGTTCAAAAGTAGTTGTAAATTGATTGTATAAGGATGGAGTCGTGATTAACAGTCATGGCCGGTTCCTGCAGTTTAAGCAATGCTGCTAGAGAAAAACCGAAACTGTTTCGCAAATCTGGCGACTTGAATTCATGAACTTAATACTTTCAATCGAAAATAAAAATTATTTGCCTTTTTATTTATTCTCCGGCAGATTTTCAGCACTCCGTGAAACTGCCTAAATGTAGATTTTTGCAGTATTTCCTCAGTATTCTCAACTACTACAAGCCAGTATCGATGCAATCCTACATTATAAATCATCACAGCAGCATATTTTTCGAAAATTAATTCCCACCAAACCGTACAGATGGCGCCACCCAACAAAAATACGACCGTAATAAAATCACCAATTTTCAAATGCACGTAACAGGAAACTACGAACCGCACACAAACTATTCTGCTTACATCGAAATATTTAATAGTCGCTAAAATATTCGCCGAGCCGCGACGTGCAGGGGTAGAACTAAGCTAAATTAAACCAACTGCTCAGTTTATTAGTTGTAGAAATTATTATGATTTTAGTTTTGCAACACTCGCAGCGTAGGGTTGAAGTCGGAAACTCGGAATGTTGGCTTGTTAATCGTTGCAAATTCTGTACGAAAGCGCTTTCGGGAATGTAATGTGCGAAATTAAAATTAGAATGTTGAAAGCTGTTACTTTACTCGTGTAGCTTCTAATGCAGACGAGATTATTAAGGCGGACTACAGACGGTTTGGAATTAAATGCAATTAAAATTGTAGTACTTTTAATTCTGAAAATGAATATTTGAGGGGTTTAAAGTAGTGATTCTATAACGGGCCTAAATTGTCTTTCAGTTTCGCAAGATTTCCCAAGTAATTGGCATCTGCATTCTAAATAAGATGACAACAAAATGAAAACTTTTTCTTTGCCTTACGCGAAAAAAAACTAACACTTCTCGAAGGGAGTGTGTGAAATCGCGAGAATATTTCAGTTGCATATAGCATAAATAATAAGCATAATCAGCCTATAATGTTCCCACTGCTGGGACACAGGCCTCCTCTCTGTGAGAGGGAGTGGGCCGTAATCCACGACGTGGACCCCGTGCGGGTTGGCGGACGTCACATGTCTTCGAATTTTTTTGATTTCGTCACGATGTTCTCCTTTAGCGTTTTGAGAGCAGTGGTGATAAAATACTTTACACAAAATGTCTGCTTGGATTCGAACTCACGACCTACAACTCATTAGTCGCGGCCATTACTACTGGGCCACCATTGCTCTTGCTCAACTGCTCTTGCTTATTAGAAACCAATTAAATATTCTCTCAAAGTGTGTCAACCAAGAGAGTTCATAATTTTCTCCGAAACTTTTTGTTCATCATATAGAAAACCAGAAATGGCATTATTTAAAATCAACCAATCAAGAGAGTGGAATATTAATAAAAAAAAAGATAGTTCCAACGACAAATTCATAATTTTCTCCAAATTTTTTTGTTCTTCATTTCGAAAACCAGAAATGGCACTATTTAAAATACTCATAATGTCTATGCCCATAATGTTGGTACTTATTAGGTAATGGAAAAAAAGATTATAGTAGAAAGACATTCTTTTGTAACATATTTTTTTTTGCTCTCCTCTTAAATGTCATTCTGGGCTCCTTCGAGTTTCAAAATTATTCCAATTACAAAACTATCCTTAACCTATCGAAAGCAAACATGGCGTCCGCAAGTCCAACCCTCTAAAAGCGAACGAATCTAATTTCCGACCTCGGCAGCTCCAACTATTTAAGCCGAAGTTAGTTTAGAGTCTCGAAGTCCCAGACGCAACGCACTCTCAATTAGTGAGTCCCGTATGAAAGTTTAACCGCTCATATATAACCATTATGTGTAAAATACGAGTAAAGTGCAAAGTTAGACAGCGTTTCTATCCTTGCGAGGCTATAACTCATGTGTGGCCAACTTCTGAGAGTACCGTGCGCAGGCACAGGGTTAATAGTTTTTATGTTTTTGATTGGACAACTTTTGTTAGGTGAGGGTTTTATGTTTATCGTGTTTTATGGACTTATAGTTCTGTTAATGTTTATAGCTGCTCTAATATCTTTGAACGCGCACCAAGCTTTTGCATTTGTTTAAATAGGAATTGTGTAGGATGAGTGAACTTTACACTCTTTTCTTCATGCCTATAAAGGCTTAATGTAGTTTTTGAAAGCTCGATTCTGTCAGAAATATGTATGTCATAAGTTTCCTTTCAATAATTCGCGAATTTATCTCGACTGCTCAACGGCCGTGACACTGCAGTGATCCAGCAAAATATCAGCAACAGATATATTTACCTAACACATGCTGATCTGGACTCCCATTTAGAGCAACATTGAGACGCACACCGCACTTTTTTTGTTCTATATTTGAATCAAAGTACCTATGGCCGTTTGTCCACCGCACCAGGAAGGGGCGAGAACGCGATGACGACGTCAAAGTAGCGACAGTACATTTACTATTGCCGCGTGATCTCGTTTCTCGATGACGTCCCGTTCACAGTGCGGTGGACAAACAGTGTTATTCGTAGAACACGTTCTTTGTTTAAAATGTGTTTTTTTTTAAACAATTGGTGCTATTTGTTTTGTTTGCACAAAAGAAATGATTGATGTATCTATGTTTCAACTGACCTTTCAACCTTTTTAGGCCATAGAACTCAAATTCTCCTTGGATATTAGCCATGCTTGCTTTATTTTGCAGACGGTACATGGGAGTGCGCGGCGCGGGGAGGGCGGCGCCAGTGTGCGGTAATTGTACAAAAGTTACCATCCTCAGCTACGGTGGATTCGTTCACGCTTCCTTAAACGCGAGCGGCAGACGAGCGGGCGAAACGCGGCGGTCAGGACGCCCGGCTGTTTTGCTGAAAGATTTATGACTTATTCAGATATAAGCGATATCGCTGTCGCGTTCGGTAGCGATACTGGGTCCGCCTTCTGGTTTGTCACCTTGGACCAGTATTGCTACCGATCGCGACAGCGATACCGATTATATGTGAATAGGCCTTTAAACAAATAATGTAGGTATATGCACGTCCTGCTTGTTTATAAACACCCGCTTTCTGAATTGAAAATTTGAAGTTGAGAACATCGTGTTTTGAGGGATTTTCATTTTATTGAACCCTAAGCTAACTTTAAGCTTGCCGTGATCAACGAAACCCATTAAACAGATAGTAACCTACGTCTAATACCTATGCCCAATTTATTGTGTACTGCGTCTTGCGTCTGCGACCGCAGCAAGAACAAATGTTCGGTGCGACTTGCAGAAAGGAGAGCAGCGCCGGACATTTAAGCGCCACCCCGCGCCGCAAGACGCACCGCAAGACGGTGCGCCTTAAGTCGTGGCCCATGCCTTAACGACAACACCCGAAATAATAGAATTTTGTTACTTTGACTCGAACCAGCAACGCCTTACCCCTTGGCCATGACGTCACCGATCGCGCGACCTGCGTCTTCCGTAAGAACAAATGTTAGAAGTTATTTTAGGGCGTGCCACGAGTCGCCGTGGTGGGACTTGCGGAAAGGAGAGTGGCGCGGGAACATAATATGAGCGCCGTCCCGCGCCGCAAGACGCACCGCTTAACTAGTGGCCCTTGGCCTCAAGCCCGAAACAACAGAATTTTGTTACTTTGATTACCCGAAACAACAGTAGGTCTCCAATAAAAATACAGGAAAAAACCAACACACGACACCTCCCTTTACCTCACAAATTACCCAACTTTATTTCCCATCACTACGGAGCCATTTTCCGAACTTAATCAAATACTTTCCAAGTCATTTCACACACGCCCGGTCCCCTAAAACCGTAACGTTCGATTTCCCGTCCCGGGCCCCTAATCGTAACTTTTCTTCAATCAACCGTCTACGAGTCGTAAAAGTAAAATCTAATTACCGCTTACAGATTGCCATCGGCCCAGGGCTGCGCGTGATTAAAAATTTAAATTATGTTTTAAAATTAGAACATTTTAATCTAGGGTCCTGGTTTGAAAAAGTTTTTATTCAAGTGGGAATGCTTAAAGTTGACGGCCGTTGTTGAGTGCGAGTAGAATAGGGTTGCCTAAAAAGTAAAAGAGTTCCATTTTCAAATGTTTTTCTTTTGTTTTTCTAATTCGTAACGACATTTTTTGTGGTTTTTATATTTAATGTTGTATATTTCTCGGGATTTGCCCCTTAATACCTATTGTTACGTAACTGCCTATCCTTTAGGTAAATACAGGGCGTAATGATGTTATATTTCTGGCAGCATTTCTACAGAAAAAAACACAGGTTTTTTTAATTAGTGCACTCCTAACTTTGAAATATTTACCCAAAAATATGATCGATTATTTAAATCATCATTAACATATAAATTCCATAGACTATCAGTTTACACTGTAGGTACTCTTTTTAATTAAGTATTTTCACTAATTGTGTACTTGAAACTTTCATGCGTTGTTATTTCCGTGGTTTCGTGCAATATCGATAATTATAATTATATACCGGTAATACGTACTTCAAAGTACTCTTAAATGTTCAAAAGCATCATTAACATTAAGTTTGAAAATTTATATTAAATATCTGATATATTTGTAACAAAATTATTGTTGAAAATAAGTAGTACCTGAAATTGGATAATTATTTTACCTAGTCAATCAATCATTGATTTTGAATAATTTCACTTTGAAGTGGTTACAGTATTCACCTGAAAATATAGATATCTATTTTGGCACAAACTTTGGGAATTACATAACTTCCCTTGGAGTTTCCAAATAAACAATTTGATTTTCATATGGATTATATGAAAATCAAATTGTTTATGGAGAAGATGTGTTTTTTGTTCTCGGTGTGTTTATTATATAATAAAAAACTTTTACTATCATATCAATACGCACGCGCTTTATAATACTTTAATTAATCAAGATCGAGCATTTATACCTACAACATGTTGTTTTTTAATTATTTCTAATGTCTAAGTTCTTAGCCAGCCCTGCAGCTCGGACAAGTTAGGCAAGCGGTAGCCGGGGCGGGTCTTGCGGCGCAGGGCGGGCGGTAATGAGTTGGGCGGCTGTGCCGAGGACTTGCAGAGGCGAAGGTAGGCATTAAAGTTTGGGCGGGTGTGGTTGGTCGAGAGTTTGACAAACTTTGAGAGTCTGACAAATAGCTTATGATAAATAGTTCGAAGAGAAGTTTGTGTATTGTGATTGTATGTTAAGTCGATATTGAGACAGACAATTTAAAAAAAGGCGCTTTTAAACACACAAAATCACGTATTTTTTCCCATCGGTGAAGGTAGAATAGAATACCTATATTTATTTTCATGGTAAAGAGAGAAAGGAAAAATTGTTTATTCAGCACAAAACACAATGCACATTACAAAAAACAGATAAATAAAATACACACAATTTTTTTTTTTACACTCTTTTTTTATTAGCCATTATTGTCCCGCTGATGGGCAAAGGCCTCCCAAGTCTCTTTCCACCTCTCTCTGTCCAGAGCTGCCAAGGACCATTCTTTGTTAAAGCAGTCCAGCTCATCCCACTGTATCCGGCTGGGCCTGTCGCGATATCGGACCCACTGGGTCATAAGTTTGGCCCATTGATCATCTGATATGCGGCAGATGTGCAGTCAGCCAGTACTTTTATTTTAGAAAAAGAATAAGGGCCTTACCACAAAAACTTAGATAATTGTTCAACGCGTGTCTAATGTCAGTTTTATGTCAAACTCCATACAGAAATGTCATGTTTAAAAGGTGTATGCTAAGCAACTGATAAACACGGTTTTGTAGTAATAAGGTTATGGTCCAGGGTCCACGCGGGTGAAGCCGCGGGCAGCAACTAGTCTCCTATAAAAAGTAACTGGATGACTAATTCAATAACCATATTCTTTGATTTTTGTTTTGATTTGTTAAATATAAACGGTATCTGTATGGTTTATGTTGTTTGTTGTTAGTACAATGCTAATTTGCTTTTGCTTTAGACGATTAATTTTAAAATCTCAGCTTTCACGTATTTTTTTTATATTTTTTCTTTTGTTTTTTCGTTGTATCAATTTTATTTTGTGGTATAGTGCTTGAGGCACATTTATTACGTTTATGGAGCATCCGGTGCTTACTTATAAGAAATTGTTACACAAACCCTAGTTTTTAGTATAGCATTATTCTATCATTTTACCAGTGTAAACAATTTGAAAAATAAAATAAAATAACATCAAATTATTTTAGTGAGCCAATCACGACACCTGTCACAAGATTTGAATTGATGCTTTTTTCCTATTAACATCGGAGTGGTCATTCTACAAAACTTTTTATACGTGCATTATCCGGTTCATTTGCGAACTATACAGTGTGAACACATTATCCATTTGATAGATGACACTGATTGATCACAGTTAGCTATTATTGACTATCGCGTGGATAGGTTTTAGCGACATTTTCATTTGTATTGCTAGTTGAGGTTTTTAAATGGATTATTGCTATCGATGTTGTTTACAAAAACGTTGTGTATTTAAAGGTTAGCTTTTGCGGATATAGGAAAATATTATGAATCATCAAAAAATGTCACAAACTACGATTCATAATTATGATCTGCGTGCGATTCATATTACGAAATAATTCATCTGTTTGACAGTTTTCTATGGAGATTTATTAGGTTACGTTACGTTTTGGTATTTCCTATTGACAAATATTTGCTAACAATCGTGGCTTCATGTTATAATATTGAGAGTCACTTTCTACCACCACCTTGTAACAAAGCAATGAGGGCTTTCTGAAATAACGCTCACTAGGTGGCAGCACTGAGACATCTGGGTCCGGACACCTGTCAAAAGTGTCAAAGTTTTATTTCTTAAGTCATGACTGCCTCTTACGACTAACTTTCCCTCCCTGCTAATATGTTCTTCTCCTGAACTCCTTGGTGCCACAACTGATGACCTTCATCCGTCATAATAACATAAAACTATAAATTTTTCAGTCTGTGTGGGTGTGGTATATGTTTATTTTATGTTTTAAAAATTATTATATGTATTTATTTATATTTTTTGTTTGTTTCAGTCCCTACTAACTCCGCAGCTCTGGTCCAGCTCCACAGGGCGCAACAACTAATTGATTAGCATATGAAAATATTGTTGGAGCTGCTGAAGATTGTAAAAACTATCTTTACATTGTATAAATTCAATCTCCTAGTATTGTATAACTGCATAGCACATGTGTGTGAGCACTATGTACTTACCTAAGTACGTTAAAGCTACCATTTACTAGGTACATCTTTCATTGACTTGAATGTGCCCTGGCGGCTGAAAGCATGTCATGCTCACTTTAATGTCTCGCTGGTGGTGGCGTGTGTGTTGGATCATTAAGTTCCCTTCAAAATGGTTGAGCTGAATGGTGCTGATCCATGCGTCATGTTCGTGAACGGACGCCATCAGTAGGGACTGGTCATCTATTAGCTGCCACGGCTTATTTTGATTTATTTTAATTTTTGAATTGTTTTGTATCGTTTTATCTTTTATTTACGGACTCTTTTAACCTGCACGTTTTTCTACATTGTACTCACATGTATGATTCCATAAATCCATTCCATTGAATGATGTAAACAACATATTGTAACAATATTCTGATTTTAAAAGAGTGTCCGTGGAGTTTCTTGCCCGTTCTTCTCCATAGGAACCTACTACGCTTTGGAATGGGCAACTAGCTTCATATTTTCTGACTGACCGACCCTTTGACAATTCAAAAGTGCCTGTAATTGGTTTATTTGAAATAAATGCTTTGAGTTTGAGTTTGAGTTTTGCAAGATCTACATTCAACTGTATCAATCGAAGAATTTTATTTTTCAATTTTTAGTATTATTAACTTTTTGGCAGAATAGTTGACATCAGCTTTGCTTGCCATTTATTAAAAAATCTATTCTATAGAATAGAAGTCATGACTGAATGCTGAACTTCATCATTCATCCATTCATTGAAATGGAAGACCTCTTGTCAATGGCGCCAACTGGTGACGTGAATTTTCATGAAAAACACCATTGGTAAAGCCCATGCGCTGTCCGAACATCAACATGATTCATACATAGATGTGCAATACGGCAAAATATTAACAAAAACAATAGACAGTCGCGTCTACATTTTTTTCTTCAAACTCTTTGGTGGAAAGTTGAAATTCGGCTCCGCTCTCGAGACTACAGATAAATATCTGGCCGTGGCCGGACTTTTTTAATATAAATGTTCTTTGTTCCTGACGGGAGAAACTTTTAATGAAAATTCAAATAAGGACAACTTTTAACCTTTTGTTTTTTTTTTTCATGAATGTTTTTTTTTTGCGTAGGAATTGTTTTTTGTTATTCCAAGTGCCGGTGATAAGGTTCGTGGTTTGTTTCGCTTTGTTCTAGTTTTTTTGTTTGTTTATGGTTGATAAATTAAGTTTAATGTACCTCTTACTTTATGATTAAGGTTTTATTTGCGTTGTTTTATTAAATCTAAATCAATCGTCTTGTCCAATTCATGTGCACTATTAGCATCTTTATTCTATTATATAAATGCGAAACTGAGCTTGTTTGTTTGTTTGATACGCTGACACGTCTTAACTACTCAACCGATCATCATGAAATTTTGTATACACATTGTCAGGGGTACAGAAATGGGCGCAAGGTACCTTACATGCAGAAAAATCTATATTAACGCGAGTGAAACCGCGGGCAAACGCTAGTACTTCATATTTCAAATTAGAATCTACTAATCCTAATTAAGATAATCTCATAACCATTAAACTTTCTAACATATTAGAGTCATAATATCTCTCTCATACAGGAGATTATAATATACGGATTATTATCCAATATACAATGTAAATAAATCATTGTAAAATAATCACTCGGCTCTTCAATATAGTCTGACATATCGTTCATCATTCAATATAGTCTGACATATCGTTCATCATTCAATATAGTCTGACATATCGTTCATCATTCAATATAGTCTGACATATCGTTCATCATTCAATATAGTGTGACATATCGTTCATCATTCAATCGATTCAAAATTCGAAAATCAAAAGCTTAGCCGGTCTATTCCGTTAAAATCTCATCGTGAAAACTTAGGTGAAGTGATCTTGAAGTGAGTTGTCATTCCATCTGAGAAGGGATTGACACTATTCTCTTCCTTTATCTCACTTCAAACGCACTTCACGTAAGTTTTCACAGAATAAATCGGCATCTGTACATTTTCAATAAAGCCGTAACCACACTCACTCTTCAAAACCCACGTCATTACCATTTCTCTCACACCGTCCTTACAAAGAATTCCCGGTAATGAGTGTAGGCCCTTATTTATTCGGCCCCATTGCCTCAGGGACGAAAAGCAAATAAAGCCCTCTTTATTTAGTCTATGCCAACATACATTTTAATCAAGTGACCCTGTCAGAACCGTAGGACCTACACTTAATTACTTAAGTTGATTAAGTTCATGTACTGTATGTAACTTGTGGGTTTTTTTAATATTGTTGAAGTAGTTTTGTTACAAAATGTGTGTGGTTGAAGAAAAGTGTTGTAATAGCTTGTGGGATGAAGCTGGGTAGGTTTTCCTGGGAGCAAGTACATCACTAGGGATTTTGTTGCTGCAATCTGCCTAGCCTTTTCCCAACTATGTTTGGGGGCGGCTTCCAGTCTAACCGGATGCAGTTGAATACCAATATTTTATCCATCGTATTCTCCGACTCTTATAGTAATCGACATTCGTACTCAAAACTTTCCTCACGACATTTTCCTCACCTAAGTTGCAGCAAAAAATGAGGTAAATGACGTGAGACATTTTCCTATTTTTTTGCTGCAAATTAGGTACCTACTTGACGTAAATAATCTACCTTTTAAACTAATTATCCAGTGCCAATACTGTGTAATTTTAACTTTAGAAGTTTCATTAAACATGATTTTGAACATTTTAAAATTATGCCAGCATAATAATATAATGAAGATGCGATGCGAACGCAACGCAAAAAAACGCAACGAAACGAAGAAACGTTTAATTACCGACTTGCACCTATAATACCTAAGCATATTTTAGTTTTAGTTTATTTTTAGGCACTATTATTGTTTGTGTAATCTTACTGTTGACTAAATGTCAATGATATTAAATTAACAGATATGTTATAAGCGCGCAATCGCGAAGACTCGAAAACATTCCAATTGTAACGTTTTTACTTGTAGTGAAATGTAAAAATGAATGAAACGTGGGTATGTGTGCCGCTGCTGCGCGGAACACTTTTTTCGGTTGTTTTGTGAGTGTATAACAATTCTGTTAATATAATATCATTGCTAAATGTACACTTTTTGTAAACGTTTTTATTCAATAAATATATTTGTATTGTATTGTAATGAAAAATCTATAAAAATGAAATGCTGTTCGTTGGTAAGCGCATCACTTGAGAACAGCTGGACGGATTTGGCTATTTTTGTTTCAAAATGTTTGTAAAACTCTGAATTAAGTTTTTATGGAAAGAAACATTGGAAAAGTTGACGGTAAAATCGGAAAACACAAAGTGCATATTTTATCGGAATTTCGTATGAATTACTGAAAGGACAGGGCTACCTCTGTCGGGTCAGCTGGTTTAAAATACAACCATTAGAATATTTTTTGTATAACTACACTTTATCATCACAAACCAAATTTGAGACTTGAAACCTCATCAACTCTCAAATAATTAAATACAATACAGACTCGAACATTAGCGACCAAAAAAACGACCCCTCACAAAATTAAAATTCTCAAACAGTCCTCACTTTGAAAGAGATATATGAGGGTATTCTTTCATCTTTCCCAAGCGGTGGCCTTACCTTAGTCGTTTGCGGGTAAGGGGCGGGTCCGATGTACCCCTAAGGGGGGTAAAACCCGGGAAAAGTTGGGGAACAGACCTCTGCGGTGTTATTTATGGGTCTCTCGAGCACAGTGAAGTGCCCGCTGAATATAAATCCTGGGGTCGGCAAAGACTTAAAATGTAAAATAAGAACGAAAAAGGGACGAATTTAAAATCCACGGACCGTACCTGTGTTGTTTAATTTAGGAGGTATAATGCTTAGGTATATGTGGTAGATGTAAATGGTACATAGGATAAATAGGTAGGTGTACCTATAAAATCTAAAAAAAAACAGTTGAAGCTCATTTGCGTGGTGGGAAGATAATTATTGTCGCATACAAATTCAAAATTCAAGAGTTATATAAGCGACAGTTTCGCTTATGCGACTGTTTTCCGTCATGACATTTACATTTACGATTCAAAACTTGGCAGCTTGACTGAATTACGAGTTCATATACATAGCTACTAAAAGTATGAGCTTACTGCGTAAGCCTTTTTTTTTTTTTTCGTGAACGCAGTATATGTACGATTTACGACTTCTGTGGTAATACTGTTATACAAATCCACCTTTAAGCTGTATTTTAGTTACGCTACTCTAAATCTTATCATGAGGGGCTCGTGGCTAAGTAATAACAGCCGCACGGGTAGATCGATCGGGTTAAACGACGAAGTTAAACGACGAAGCCCGTTGGTGCGAGAATGGCTGACCATCTTTACATACCAAGACCCCTCCGTGTCTCGGAAATCACGTTACGCCGTTGGTCCCGGCTTTCATTCGTGGATCTTTGACAGTCGTTACGGGTCGTTAGAAGCCCGAAAGTCTTATTACACCAGTCTTATCAAAGGAGTATTGAATCCCCAGTAACTGGGTTGTAGCGTTCAGATAGGTAGTTACTATATGTAAAATACTGGTATTCAGCTGCATCCAGTTACAATGAGAGCCGACAACAACAAAGTTGGGAAAAGGATAGGCAGATACTCTATCTTATGATCATCATGTTTGTCTAACCTTTCCTAATTTCCAGTCTAACCGGATGCAGCTGAATACCAGTATTCAATACTCTAGTCCAAACCTTATGTATAGTAATATCCAAAAACAAACAAGCAATTTATAAAAATATCACCACCCCTAAATAATAAAATACTCTATGAGTTCACCCCCTTTAAAGATGAATAATAAGGGTGGGTCGGGCGACCGAAGTTTTCCCGCTTGGGGTCAAGTTACATTTTTCATTCTCATTAAATGAAATGATATCTGAGCCCCGGGTATGGGGTTGAAGGAATCTTCATCTACCCACACAATTTTTATGGGTAAGCTGATACTTAAATGGAATGCTTGACAACCTGTCCTAAAGGAGTCGATTTAATATAAATTGGTTTTCATGAAACTGCAGATTTTTATTTTCAAGATACCTTTAATGTACCTAACGGTTCAATATTGTTGCCATTTGAGAAACATACATGTAAATTATGGTAACATTGTAGGTGATAAACTTCAACTGACATCATTATTTATACAGTATGATGAGCAATCTTTACGGTTGGTTTCCATTATGTGGCTTTTTAGTGGACTGTAGACTTTTTTTTTGAATATTGTCTATTTTCTTTTTTTAACTACCTCCCTGAAACTTTTTGAAAAGCCTACACCGTCCTCCCATAACTATTAAACACTGTTATTCGAAAATATTGTAAAAACCAATCTTTTAAAAGAGTAACCGTGGAGTTTCTTGCCGGCTCTTCTCCATAGGAAAAGACCAATTGGAACCGTGCACCTAGCTTCTGACGTTTCATAAGTGCCCATGTAGGCTTATGTGAAATAAAATATTTAGTTTTTTTTTATTTTGTGTTTTTTTTGTGTGACCACTGAAAATCAGCGCTGTGCTGTGGTTCCCCATAGCACAGCATCATGCTGAGTGAAAGCCTTCTTGCCACAGTCATGACGAGCTGCGCACTATTTCTGTTTTGTACTCGTGATTATATTAGAATCTATTGTATTTTATTGAATTGTTCTGTTACTCGAGTTAATTATCCTTTTGTACGCACGTGTTTCTGTGACAAATAAACTTATTTTTCTTTCTTTCAATCTCAAAAATAATAGTTTGAGTTCTATAATCTTTCATCGCTCTTTGTTTGGTTTCATATCAACGAGGACATTAAGTAAACAGTTCGAATAGTTTTTGCGGTAATTATTCCCTTTAACAGGATTTAATATCATGTTTGATGAACTCGATACAAACAATAAAAACAGAATATTTTTGGCGCTCATCAACCCAGCGTTTACGCAACTAATATTTATAGAATTGAGTATGTTTTAATGAAGCTAGCTGCAGAAGAATTGCGTAACACACTTTCAATCACAATCTGAATGATTTTGAAGGATATTGCTAATCCATTGCTTCATAAGTTCGAAAAATGTATCTGCTCATCAACGTAAATAACGCAATGAATATTGCTGAACTGACAAAATGAAAGCCATTACTACTGTTAGTGTTTTATGCAATTACCCCTCAGACGGCCTAGACAAGTGACAATCGCTTCGAAAGCGTTTCGTATTTCTACAGCGATTTTCAACAGGATTGACTAAGCTTTTCTTTAGCCTGTCAGTCCATTAGTCTTTTCCATCATCGTTATCGCTGATAGAATGTCACTTTGTCTAGGGCCTCTGGTTTATTCTATCTATGTTTTATAATGAAAGCTAATTAAAAGAATTTTGTACTTACAGTTTTAGTTGAAATGCTTTTTAAATTACCTAGATATATTAGACAGCCCTCAAAAATGGATGCTGTCTAATTTATCTACGTAATTTTGACGTTTGAAAAATGATGATTCTGACTCGAAATTAGAATAGATTACTTAATGAGTTTTCGTATTGATTTGGCTCACACACAACAGAAATAGATTGGTACTGGGCATTTTACATTGTTATCTAAATAGACACAAAATTATTCGAAACACTAAGTATTTTTCCGCATTTGATGTATCAAGATTTTGTTTTTATCTTAATTTAACATGTGTAAATTTTTTTATATATGTCAAAAAAAAAACTGAAGTTTTACTCGACTTTTGTTGCTGACTGTAAATAATATTGCTAGAATGTAATTTTCAAAACTTCGAAAGGGCCTTTCATTTTCATTTCAAAGGTCAAATTCCACCTCTATTTCGGAGTTGATGATTTAGAGTTCCATATAAACGAGGTCGCATTCAAAAGCTAGTACCTATTTCACAAAACCCCGACTCGGCACAGAATCGTCTAAATGTGCTTAGGCGAAGTTTACATAGGTACTGGGTAATCTGCGAAAAACACGCGAATTCGTCATAACTCGTAAGCCCGTCCGTAAAGTACGCACTTCACTAAAAATATGAGTTTTGGAACAAGTGAAGAGAGATTAAGTTAGATTTTAAACTGTGTAGGTATGAGTGCTTCAAATATTCATACCAGTTGTCACTTCATGTAATGTATCAGTGTAGCATAATCAGTCTATAATGTTCGCACTGCTAGGACACGGGCCTCCTCTCTGTGAGAGGGAGTGGGCTGTAATCTAACACGCGGGCCCAGTGCGGGTTGGTAGATGTCACATGTCTTTGAATTTTTTAGTTCTAAGATATGCCGATTTCCTCACTATATTGTCCTTCACCGTTTTGAGAGCAGTGCTGATGAAATTATTTACACAAAGTAAAGCGCCTGTCTGGGTTCGAACCCACGACCTAAAACTCGGTATCGCACGGCAGAAATATCTAAATGTTTTTAAAAATTTAAATCCTTGTTATTTACAAATAAAACACAATACAAAACGTAAAGATTTTGAGTTAACGCTTGTATAAATTTGACCTCATATGAATATCGATTATTAACTCTAAAAATAAAAAATCTAAATTAAAAAAATAAACATTAAATAAATAAGTTTTAAAAAAACAGTACACATACCCTCTCCCACTTATCGCTCGTCCCACACCCCACACCGTGATGTCGCACACAATCCCTCATTAACTGGGACTCGAAGCACGCTCCGCATTACTGCGATAATTTGTACCAAACTCGCATTGAACCCATTTGTGCCTCGGTCCACGTACCGACTGCGAAAGAGCTGCAAGTAGGACGCAGACTACATACTATTTGGGCGAACGAGTCTGTGGCGTGCGAAGTCTGTGAGACTTACATTATTTTAATGTTCAAACTTCATTTAGTAATGTAGTGTCTTTAGACGGACGCAAAATCGTGATGTGTCTATAGTGACACATATACGGTGCGAAAAAATTCGCAGATTTTTTGGCCGTCGCAGAATTAATCGCACTCAAAGTCTTTCGTCTGTATGCCCCTTAATATTATGTTCGTAAGCACTGCCTATGTGTGGTGACTTTTAGTGGCTACTGGCGATAAAACGCACTGCTACCAATATTTTTTGTTACATATGCGTAAATCTCGTTTTTTGATGACTTTTGAGGGTAAATTGCCTACATGTTATTTCGTTACATTCGATTTTGCCAACCCCATGGAATATTTTTAAAGAACATTATCAATATTCTTACCCTGATATAAAAACCAACTTTGTTTTTTTTTCAGTCCTGACTTTTTTAGGTTTTTCCCAGAAATTGTCTTCAAAAATATTGTATTTCCAGTTCGGTACACGTTTCCAGGAGGTACAGTCACCCGCACATCAGTGGTATCAATTTGGCATTGACACCGCTTTATATCATGACATTAAGGGCGATTTTCTTATTGCAAGTGTTATCACTGATATACGGTCGTCTGTGCGTAGAAGCCTCAGCTTCTAAAATACCAGTTTATTATTAAAAACTTCCGTTTATTTATTTACCACCGTATCATGGCTTATTTGAAATGTACACAGAAGACCGTCGAAACTGTTTGTTGTAACAAAAAAGTCGGTACACACGGCTACACATCAAGCTATACATTTCCAGCATAAGCTGACCTCGCATGTGAGGAAATTCTATACAATGCGAGATCAGTATATACTGGAAATGTATAGCTTGATGTGTAGCCGTGTGTACCATATAAAGTTCTGCGTAGTTTATTACAATACTGAGGGGACACATTGTAAAACCCGAAACTACGCCACGCGTGCTTATTAGCAGATTAATGAAACCTATATTTTTTTACCCGACTGCCCCAGAAGGAGGGTAATGTTTTTCGAGAGTATGTATGTATGTTTGTATGTTTATATGTATGTTTGTATGTATGTTTATATGTATGTTTGTATGTATGTATGTTTGTATGTATGTTTGTATGTATGTTTGTATGTATGTTTGTATGTATGTTCGTATGTATGTTTGTATGTATGTTTATATGTATGTTTGTATGTATGTTTGTATGTATGTATGTATATTTCTTTGGCACGCTCTGTAGCCTGAACGGCTTGATGGATTTTAACATCTGAGGTATCGTTAGGTTCGTCTTAAATATGGGAGTTACATAGGCTATAATTTTTTTATATATTTCATCTACAAATACAAAAAAGGGAGGGGCAAGTTTAAAAAAAAAAAACACAATATTGGTATCAAAAAAAAGCTGGGAATGAGTATTCCAAATATATATATTAATAAAACTAAAAGCTTGAAATAAAACAAAAAGGACATTGACCATCCATATACGGGAGTTGGACCAAGTGCTGCCCAGAATGGACACATAGTGCATTATGTTCCTTGGGCTTATACTAGTCTGTACACCAAAGCTCAATAAAATCTATCCGAGGAGTTTCGAGAAAAACGAATTTTTGTTGAGCATTTTTAATTGATGAATACCAATCAACCGGTGGCGCATTTGATTAAATAATGACAGTAATTATGTTAAAAAACACATTATTATTTCATTTGTATGCATATCATTTACATGTTAAATATTTTTTACTGACCATCCATTTATGGAAGCTGGGCCAAGTGCTGCCCAGAATAGACACATAGTGCATTATGTTTCTTGGGTTTGTACTAGTCTGTACACCAAAGCTCAATAAAATCTATCCGCGGAGTTTTGAGAAAAACTATTTTTGGTTGAGTAATTTTTATTGATGAATACCAACCAACTGATGGCGCATTTGATTAAATAATGACAGTAATTATGTTAAAAAACACATTATTATTTCATTTGTATGCATATCATTTACATGTTAAATATTTTTTACTGACCATCCATTTATGGAAGCTGGGCCAAGTGCTGCCCAGAATAGATACATAGTGCATTATGTTTCTTGGGTTTGTACTAGTCTGTACACTAAAGATCAATAAAATCTATCCGCGGAGTTTTGAGAAAAACTATTTTTTGTTGAGTATTTTTTATTGATGAATACCAACCAACCGATGGCGCATTTTATTAAAAATAATGACAGTAATTATGTTAAACAACACGTTTTTATTATTTTTAATCATATCATTTACATGTTAAATATTATTTACTGACCATCCATATATGGGAGTTGGACCAAGTGCTGCCCAGAATGGACTCATAGTGCATTACGTTCCTTGGGCTTGTACTAGTCTGTTCACCAAAGCTCAATAAAATCTATCCGCGGAGTTTTGAGAAAAACTATTTTTTGTTGAGTATTTTTTATTGATGAATACCAACCAAACGATGGCGCATTTTATTAAAAATAATGACAGTAATTATGTTAAGCAATACATTTTTATTTCATTTTTATGCGTATCATTTTCATTTTAAATATTTTTTACTGACCATCCATTTATGGCAGCTGGGTCAAGTGCTGCCCAGAATGGACACATAGTGCGTTACGTACCTTGGGCTTATACTAGTCAGTAAACCAAAGCTCAATAAAATCAATCCGAGGAGTTTTGAGAAAAACAATTTTTAGTTGAGTATTTTCTATTGATGAATACCAACCAACCGATGGCGCATTTTATTAAAAATAATGTCAGTAATTATGTTAAACAACACATTATTATTTTATTTGTATGCATATCATTTACATGTTAAATATTTTTTACTGACCATCCATTTATGGCAGCTGGGTCAAGTGCTGCCCAGAATGGACACATAGTGCGTTACGTACCTTGGGCTTATACTAGTCAGTAAACCAAAGCTCAATAAAATCAATCCGAGGAGTTTTGAGAAAAACAATTTTTAGTTGAGTATTTTCTATTGATGAATACCAACCAACCGATGGCGCATTTTATTAAAAATAATGTCAGTAGTTATGTTAAACAACACATTCTTATTTCATTTTTATGCATATCATTTTCATTTCAAATATTTTTTACTGACCATCCATTTATGGCAGTTGGGTCAAGTGCTGGCCAGAATGGACAGATAGTGCATTATGATCCTTAGGCTTTACTAGTCTGTCCACCAAAGCTCAATAAAATCTATCCGAGGAGTTTTGAGAAAAACTATTCTTTGTTGTGTATTTTTTATTGATGAACACCAACCAACCAATGGCGCATTTTATTAAATAATGTCAGTATTTATGTTAAACAACACATTCTTATTCCATTTTTATGCATATCATTTACATTGTAGTGTAAAGCACTTGTCAATGCATATTCAACGAGTCCAAACACGACGGTGCTGTCTTGTTTGGTTGAGGAGTTCCTATCGGTACCTTCCGGCTCCATCACCAGACCCTCGATGCAACCTTGGGCTATACTACGTAATTATCAAGATAAAGCCAACGAGTTCAAACACGATGGTGCTATCTTGTTTGGTTGAGGAGTTCCTATAGCCACCTTCCGGCTTCATCATCAGACCCTGGACACTGCCTAGTATAAGGCAATTGTCAGTGCATATTCAACGAGTCCAAACCCGACGGTACTGTCTTGTATGGTTGAGGAGTTCCTATCGGTACCTTCCGGCTCCATCACCAGACCCTGGATGCAACCTTGGGCTATACCTACTAGGTACTTATCAAGACAAAACCAACGAGTTCAAACACGATTGTGCTATCTTGTTTGGTTGAAGAGTTCCTATAGCAACCTTCCGGCTCCATCATCAGACCCTGGACACTGCCTAGTGTAAAGCACTTGTCAATGTATATTCAACGAGTCCGAACTCGATGGTGCTGTCTTGTTTGGTTGAAGAGTTCCTATGGATACCTGCCGGCTCCGTATAAAGGCAATAACTTTTTAACCCTGGGACCAATTTTTTTTTTTTAATTTTTGTATGTATAAATTGATGCAAGGAACCATTTGAAAGCACTCCCATGGCTGGGCAGCATTTGGTCCAAATTGGTCAATATCCTTTAAAAAACAAAAAACCCGACTGCAGACCAATAACCTGAAATATGGTGTAACTTTTGTTTGTCCCGCCTGCAATACCTTACAAAAAACAAAGTTCAATGCTTGTTTTTCTCTTTAGGTTATAGGTTTCTGCAGTTGGGTTTTTTGTTTTTTACCCGACTACGGCGAAAAAAAAGGAGGGTTATGATTTTGACTGGTATGTATGTATGTATGTATGTTCATCTGTTCCCTCCTATCTTCTAATCCACTCATCACAATTTGACAAATGAGGTATCGTTGGAAGCGTCTTGATCGTTCGCTGGTTATAGGCTATATGACGTCACATTAAATTAAAAATGTCGTTCTGGCGTACCATGTTGGGTATCAAATGAAAGGGCTTAATGAGCACATTTCAAAAATATATATATTATAACCCCAAAATAATAAAAAAAAAATTAAGGTAATAAAAACTAAAACCCAACTACGACTAACAAGACACCACAGGCAGACAAATTAAAAATCCGGAGTCACACGTAATCTGTTCGATTTATGCCCTAACACGTGTGACTCCGGATTTTTAATTTGTCTGTCTGTGGTGTCTTGTTTATACTTTTTAGTCGTAGTTGGGTTTTAGTTTTTATTACTTTAATTTTTTAAATAATTTGTTTTATTTACAGTACGTAAGCACGCTACACACGCTTAACACAGCATGACTTTTTCAAAACTCCATACAAAATATTTCGCACTAATCTACATAATATTTTACCAAAACAATGAAAGCGGAGAAGCTGGAAAAACCCGCAAACTCCCCTAATTTACCATTATCACGAAATTCTGCCATAAAGAGTGTCCCTTCAGCCTGAAAATATCTTATGAAAGAATTTATAATGAGCCGCTGAAAAGGGATAATTGATATGAATTTTCCGTCGAGCCTTCGTTGCTCGGAGAGGCTTTGTGATGAGACAAAAGGAATTATAAACAAGTGGTACGGACGATGACGGGGTGTAGTCAGGGAGCCCGGGTAGAGTAACATGGAATTAAAATAGGAGGGTTTTGAAACGATATTCTTAAGTTTAATTTTGGAATTTTGTGAATACGCAATGTCGGTAAGTAAACATAATGAAGTTTCGAATTTAATTTCGCCCAAAACCCTTATCACACTTTACGGAAAAATTTCACATTTTATACTATACGATATTCTTAAATTTAGATTGTAATATTGTGAACACTACATCAGTAGGTAAACACAAACATAGGTAATGTAGTTGCGGATATATTTAATTTCTCCTAAAAACTCTATCAAAGATTGCGGAAGCTATCCTATGTTATACCTACTTATGTTTTACTTTCACAAAACTTCTAAGCTTTTAATAGCAATACGCAAAAATTTAAATGCAGCAATACGCAAACGCATATTTTATTCTCTAATTTTCATTAATGACATGCTCTTTTGTTACGTTTTGCTAGCTCCCAAACCAACATATCCATCTATAGGGCCGCTCCTATATATATACGCGGCTATAGAAATTTGGATAGGCTAATTAGCAATTTTGTGAGTAAAATAGCCACTGCGGGATGATAAACATTCCAGTTTTGTTCAATTTACTGGTTTGTTTTTATTGATCCGTGTTTGTGGAACTGCAATGGCGGTTCATAGTTCTTTTATTATTTCAGTAATTATATGCAAATATTTATTTGTTCACGTTTAAGCAAATAGCGGAGGTTTCTGGTTATTTCAATGTAACATCGAGTAGTTTTACGGTTTTATTAATTACTAGCTTCCGCCCTCGTGGTATGTCGATAAAAAGTAGCCTATGTCCTTCCCCAGGATGCCATATAAATAACTCCTTGCCAAATTTTGTCGAAATCCGTTCAGTGGTTTAGGCGTGAAAAGGTAACATACAGACAAACAGACAGAGTTACTATCGAATTTATAATATTAGTTCGGATACATTGGACTTTTATTACTTCATTTGCCTTACTTGTCTCAAGTCTCAAGTCTAGGCTATTTTAATACCATTTTAAAGTGGTGACTGCAAATCGTAGTCAGCACCCTTTTAACCAGCTCAGCACTTTAATTTACTTGAAACTCGCCAAAATCTATTCATTGAGCGTTCCATTAAAACAAAAGGTAGTGTGATTACTTTGTTCAATTTCCTCTGTTCACAAAAGAAAGCGCTCGCAGCGCTCCTAGCGGGGAACCGCTGCAACTCATTTTGGCTAGCCAAGTTTGATCAGCTGTTATCTGGGAAAGTGTAATTATGAGATTGAAGTTTTTGGTGAATTATTTTGGCTTACGTGGTAAGTTAGTCCTGGTAGCTTTATTAGGCAAATTACAAAAATTACTTAACTAATATTACTTACAAAAATTACTTAATAAATATGGTACTTTCTTATACGTATAAAGTACAGCTTGGCAAAAAAGAGTTTGGAAAAAATGAGGGCGCCACTAACGCATATAGGTGACTTCAAATGGGAAATGAGTAAAATAATTTGAGCAAATAGTTAAAAGTGCTGCTTGAACTGACTCAAAAACCTACTAGCACTTGTCGGCAAAGTAGTGCCAACATCATAGGTCTGCCTACTTAAGTAAAATATTTAGTTTCATCTGTCACCGCATCATACTCTTTTTTGCCAAGCTGTAATTGTTATCAACGTCAATGTCAAGGCCATTGTGTCGTCAAACAATTTTTCTTCACAATAGGTAGGTCATATTATTTCCTTACTAGTCTCAAATATCTCAATAAAGGAGTGTCTTGCCTTATTTCCCAGTATTTTTTTTCTAAGCCAAGCAAAAATACAGGAAATTAAATCATAGTTTCTTAAATGCTTTAAATAAAAACTGCTTTAAATAATAACCTAAGTAGTTTTTTTTTTTATCTGGTGTGTTTATATTGTATGTACTAAGTGCCAAATAAACGTTTTTCTTTATTTATTTACAACAAAACAATTCCCAACGAAATTTAAAAAAAAAAAACAATTCCAAAATTAAAACCTAGCATGCACGAAAATAATCATTCTATTTCTAATTACGTCGCAGCAAGTCGCGCGGTCAGCTTCTCCTAATGAGCTCCGGCAATTGTTTCAATTTCGTTTCGCAGCTGCCCACTACCCAGTGCCATCTGCCCAGTGCCCAGAGCCCAGTTTTTCGTGCCGTGGCTGGTTCCAGATGGATCTGTCGCACAGCAATTGTTTAGACCGACTTCTAATTAATTTTATTGTAACTTCAGACACGGTAGGAAATTCAATTTCAGAGGAAATTCGAGTACTACTTGTATTTTAGGGAAAATTTTCTAATTTGGAGGTAAGATTTTTTTTAGATTAAATTGTTATCTTTTTTCCATGTTTTTAATTGGGTTTTTTTTCCGGTAACTAAATAGGCTTTTATTCCGGTCTAAATGTATCTTCCGTTTCTGATATTTATGTTCAAGAAAGAAAGAAAGAGAAAGAAGAAAAAATGTTTATTCTGCACAAACTAAACGCACATTACAAAAATGAACTCTAAAAAAATTTTCAACGTAATGTAGTTACGGTAGATTCAAACTATGGTCTTGGAATCATTATCATTATCATTATCTAAATGGTTTAAATATACCTATGTAACGAATGAAAAAGTCTCCAAAGAAATTAAATATGTGAGTAAGTATATGATATATATATATATATATATAGAAACAATAAGTTTCAGATTTTTCACAAAAGAAAGCTCTTGCTAAACAAACATTACGATTATCAATGCTTGTGATGAAAAATTATTCTCAATTATTCTCAATAATTCTCTAATTCACTTTTTTTTTGTACAAAAAGTTTATCGAGCTGTCTAATAATTAATTAACTGACAAAAAACCACAAATTATAGAAAAAAAAACTACATAAATTTCTAATACCCACTACAAGTAATTTATCCTAAACATAGACACCCTCATTGAACCAAAAGCACCAGCTCGTAAATAAGGGAGTAAACACAAGACGTGAATAAATACGCCACTATTACTCGACCAGCATCCACCAATTATACCCAGTCTCGGCCAGCATGCACCAATTATAGCCAGTCTCATTTAATCCAGCTGCATCTGGGCATCTGCCACCGTTAGACGTATGGATTGAAAAATAAAATGTTTAAGTACGAACTTTATTCATTTGTTTCTAGACTGATTTAGAATGTATTCGGCTTTTGTATTTGTAAAAGTTAAGTAATTAATAACGTTGGTAAAAATAAATAGTAATAGGAGGAACTCGTGGCTAAGTAATAACAGCCGCTCGGGTCGATCCATCAGGTTAAGCTACGCTTGCCGGGGTTGGTCCGTGGATGGGTGACCATTTTCACATATCGAGACTCCTCCGTGCCTCGGAAAGCACGTTAAGCCGTTGGTCCCGGCTGTCATTTGTGGATCTTTGACAGTCGTCAGAAGCACGAAAGTCTGACAACCAGTCTAACCAAGGGGTATCGTATTACCCAGTTACTGGGTTGTGGAGGTTAGATAAGCAGTCGCTCCATGTAAAATACTGGTATTCAGCTGCATCCGGTTACACTGGAAGCCGACCCCAAAATAGTTGGGAAAAGGCTAGGCAGATTGATTGATTGGTAAAAATAAATAGTAATACACGAACTGTGTACATTAATATTTACATAACATAACATCATGACTGTATTCCCTGAAGGGTTAGGCAGAGGTGTACGTTTAGCACACCCACATTTCGACAGTTATGTTTAAGTCCCATATAAAAGGGGGCGAGCCTATTGCCATCAACCGAGAACTTATCCAGACTCCGGGCTGCTATTGACAATAATATTTGTAGAATTTAATTAGCTAATTAATAAGAATTCGATTTCTCATGTTTCGTAAATAAAAGTAGTCTTACTTATGTCTTTATAAAATCAACAACATTTGTATAGAAGATAGATTTTTATGGTGTTCAGTATAGAGAGTTGGTTTTTACATCTCATAAATAAAACACAATAGACTACAGGAAAACCTATAACAAGTCTATGGTCTTAAAATAACATGGTAAATCTCAAAACTTACATTTGCAGTTGGAGAACATATTTTTCAACTACAATGTTATGTTTGTCCTTCAGATAAATTCATCCCAACTATGGAGCCCTTCATTGTGCGTGGTCCAACACGCTCTTGGCCTGTTTTTTCGTTTACTATACTTTTTTTTTTCCGTGGAGAAATCCTCATGGATGTTATGTCGGACTCCTACCGACTAAAACCCCACTGTTCCTACTGCGCCTCACCCCCGACTGGTATCAGCCCGCCATGCCTAGCGGGCCTCATCACAAAGTGCGGCCGATCCCACGACCACACGTCCTCCTATAAAGACACGCATAATGTTTTGCGTGCCACCACTGCCACCTCTTTGGATCATACCTAATTTTAGACCAAGAGCTAGCAGCAACATTTATCTCCAGTCTCTAATGCACTATATTTTAAATGAACCTGAGACACTATTTGATTTATATCCGACTCTGGCCAGTATTAGGATTGACAGTCGGTCGCAGTAGTCGCAGTCTCTCCGATCATCTATGAATAATTTCATAAGATTCATAACGTTTGGCACGGAAATAGGCATGTGACGATATTCGGCCAGTCTAGTCGTCACGTCTAGATATCTTATTTCTGGATATGATGGGTTATATTTTTAACTAGCTGACGCCCGCGGCTTCACCCGCTTGGCAAATTATACACTAAAACCTTCCTCTAAAACCACTCTATCCGTTGGTGAAAACAGCAGGAAAATCGGTACAGTATTTTTTCAGTTCATCGCGAACAGACAGACAGACGCGGCGGAGGACTTTGTTTTATAATATTTAGTAATGATGAAGGCGTTCAATATCTGTGCAGCTGCAGTAACATAAAAACTAGCCGTTTCTCCGTCTGTCTATTATATAAATTTAACAGGGGGCACATAGGCTATAAGTTACAAAGATATCACGCGGACGAAGCCGCTGGCGGAAGCAATACATAAAGACGTAAATAAGGCCAGGTGGACATATTTCAAGTACTGCTAGACCGCTAGACTTACGCTAAGTCTTGCAGCTGCATAAAACGACCAAACAAATCCACTTCGTTGACTGAGCTTAGGGCTGCCACAGAAAGAAAAAAACTGAATAAAAATATAATTTAAGTACCTACTGTAAGATATTTTCTTCTGACTAAACTTTTAGGTTATAACTGTTTAGAGCTCTGCCTCATTAGTGCGTTGCGTTGCGTCGTCGCAGTGTCAACGCTGCGTAGTTTTCCATATATTAGGAAATTGAAATTGAAATACCTATGAAATTGCCGTTTTGTATGAAAAAATTCGTTTAAATTTAAACGATTTTTTTTCATGTATTTTTTATTTGTATTAATCGAAGTAATCACACATGCAATCAATGCATCTTTGCCAACGCAGTGGCAGTTTATTGATGCCCTTCTTAAAGAAATCAGCTGGACGGGAGGCAACAAATTCTTCAAGGGCATTTTGTACTGCCTCTCGGGTATTGAATTTTTTTCCCGCCAAGAAGTTATCCAAATTCTGGAAAAAGTAGTAGTCTGTAGGCGCAAGGTCTGGTGAGTAGGGCGGATGACGGAGAGCTTCCAACCCCAGTTCTTGCAACTTGGAGACCGTCTGCTTTGCAGTATGAGGTCGCGCGTTGTCGTGCAGGAGCAACGGAGACGAGCGATTGACCAATGCTGGTTGGAGATGTGCCAGCTTCTCCATCATTGTATTCAGTTCTTCACAGTACACATCTGCAGTAATGCTCACCCCGTTTGGTAAGAAGCTGTGATGAATCACACCGGCGCTAGACCACCAAACAGTGACCATCACTTTTCTAGGGGTAAGTTTTCGTTTAGAGCATTGTTTAGGTACTGAACCAGGATCCAACCAACTTGCTGAGCGCTTGCGGTTATCAAACAGAATCCAGTTTTCATCGCAGGTAACAATGCGGTTCAAAATTCCTTCATTTGTGTGTCTATTGAGCAGTGCAAGGCACGTCTCGACGCGTACCTCGCGCTGGCGATCATTGAGTTCGTGGGGCACCCATTTGTCAAGCTTTTTTACCTTGCCAATTTGACGCAAATGGACCAATATTGTTTTGACGCTAACGTCGAAAGCTGCTGCTAATTCAGCCGAAGATTGTGTATCATCAGCTTCCACAATCGCCTTTAATTCGTCATTGTCGACCAAAGTCTTCGGACGACCGCGAAGTTCATTTTTCAGGTCCAAATTTCCAGAACGGAAGCGAGCAAACCAATAACAGGTGGTGCGTTGGTTTGTAGTGTTAGCTCCGTAAACGTCGTTGATGTTGCGTGCCGCTTGTCCCGCGTTGCTGCCACGACGGTACTCATATTCCATAATTACTCGAATTTTTAACGTATCCATGATGACGAAAAAGATTGAAATGCGATGAAAATGTAACATGTCACGTCAACACATGTCAACACATGTCATTAAACAAATGACTTCTTTTGAAAAAAGAATTCCATGTTTTTTAAATAAAATTAATTTGAAATTAGAATTCTTAGTCAAACCAAAATTATTTTGATTTGAAATGGCCAGTACTGCAGAACGGCAATTTCATAGGTAAAGATCTATTATTTTAAATGATATGCCACTCATGCCGTCGAGAAATATTGCCTCACGAAGTTTTCCGTCACCGTTTTTAAAGCAAGTGATAATTATACAATACGCATATGAATCCGAGAAGTCACTGGTGCGTGGCTAGAGTTCGAACTCGAGACCTTTGACTTGCAGTCCGACGGACACACCACTAGGCTGTCACTTCTTTTCAAAACGAGTGTAGTGTGAGAGGTATATAAATTTAAAAAAATCAGCGACTTTTGATCTAGGCGTTCCCGTTAAGACTATCTCACTAACGCACAAAGAGATAATACAAAATGAGATAAGAATTCACAATATGTCAACTCATATTAATCATTTTGATGTAAATTGATGGCCTGAAACACAGGTTTTCACAAACCAAATCAGGCAGGTCTATATTACAGATAGAATTAAATTTACCTCGTTTGTAATTAATGTAAATCTTATTTTCCTTTTTAACTTGAATAAATTTTATTTTATTTTATCATAAGTCAGTCGTCCTCCAAAAAGTTTTGGGCCCCAGTTAACGTTAATTTATGAATAATAAAAAAAAATCTTCAAGACTTGGGTCACCTGTTTACTCTCAACTGTCGTATTTTTAAGTAGCAACCCTAAGTAAAGCCCCAGACACGAGGGCGAGGTTTGTTCCAAGTCTTTACTTTGGCGCTGTTATTTAACGGATTAAGTTATTACGGAGCCAACATAAATTCTTATCTTGGACGACGCTTTTTAAAATAAACCAGCTTTATTGCGGCTCCTTGAACTTTTTACAGTTTTTTTTTATGCTAAAAAACCGTTTAATGGGGGCTAATAGGGCTCTTATATGACTCTAATAGACTGTTTTTCTAATAAGATTGATTGTAGGTTTTCCATACCCTTTATCACATTCAAGTATCTTTGATTTTAATTCAAGTATATTTATCATCGTAAGTGGTATGGGTCCGAGCATGCAAAAGTAGGTACGAGTAATTATTATATTTCAATACTATCATAAGTGGAAGTCCAATAAGACATAAATAACCTATGGCACTCGGCAAAGTGTAGCTAAGTGTAATGTAAGTGTGTGGTGTGCATTTCAGTTTTTTATTGTTATTGAATCAGTACTTCCAGAGAACCGTAGTAACCCAGTCGTAACGGCCGCGACTTACGAGTTGTACGTCGTAGGTTCGAACCCAGACAGGTGCTTTACTTTGTGTAATATACTTCACCACCACTGCTCTCTTTCTTTCTCTCAAAACGGTGTAGGAAAACATTGTGAGGAAACCGACATGTCCTAGAGCCAAAAGTTCGAAGACATGAGACATCTACCAACCCGCACTAGGCCCGCGTGGTGGATTAAGGCCCCTCTCTATCACCGAGAGGAGGCATGTGTTCCCGCAGTGGGAACATAATAGGCTGATAATATACTTCCAGAGAATACCTGTTATAAACAAACAAGTAATGTTACCTCTTTATTTATAGATTTACCTGAATAACGAGCTTTACCTCCAGATAGTGCAATGTGTATAAGTTCAGATATGTAGGTACGTCAAAATGATCTCCAAATGGGCTACGCTGCCTCTAAAACGTTTCATTATTATTATTTACCTACTATCACCTGAAACATCTTCAGAAAGTTAAGAGCAAAATCATCAATAAGTACGGTCAGCGCCAAAAGTCGTTTAGCCCTGCTACTCTTTCACATCATCTATATTGACACGAATGTATTCTTTTAATAGCTGAGAGTTAATATTCTTTTAATTTTATTTCTGTTCCGATTTTAGTTAAATGTTTAGCTCAATAATTAAGTTTCAAATAAAACTATAAAAGTGTCAATCGCCTGTACGGACAAAAACATCTATTTCAGAAATACAGTCGAAGCTAAAGCAAAAATAACCTCCCAACTTCTCCCATACATTTTCAGAGAACATTTATTGTTGTAGTACTAAAGTATTAACGTACGCCGGCTAGAAGGCGTCTATTTGAGTTCGAACAAGTAGTGATTCACATTTAGAGCGCGTTTAGCTCTTGACAGGCAGCTCGCGGCGTCCACTAATGTTGTGCTGACTGCACCCCTCTATAGACCCGTGAATACTTAGACAGAGACAGGGTTTTACTTGAATTTAGAGGTGATTTAGAGACATTTAGAGTGAGTTTAGCTCTTGACAGGCAGCACGCGGTGTCCGCTAATGTTGTGCTGACTGCACCCCTATAGAGACCCGTGAATGCTTAGACAGAGACAGGTTTTACTTGAGTTTAGAGGTGATTTAGAGACATTTAGAGTGAGTTTAGCTCTTGACAGGCAGCACGCGGTGTCCGCTAATGTTGTGCTGACTGCACCCCTATACGTAGAGACCCGTGAATGTTTAGACAGAGACAGGGTTTTACTTGAGTTTAGAGGTGATTTAGAGACATTTAGAGTGAGTTTAGCTCTTGACAGGCAGCACGCGGTGTCCGCTAATGTTGTGCTGACTGCACCCCTATACGTAGAGACCCGTGAATGTTTAGACAGAGACAGGGTTTTACTTGAGTTTAGAGGTGATTTAGAGACATTTAGAGTGAGTTTAGCTCTTGACAGGCAGCACGCGGTGTCCGCTAATGTTGTGCTGACTGCACCCCTATAGAGACCCGTGAATGCTTAGACAGAAACAGAGTTTTACTTGAGTTTAGAGGTGATTTAGGGACATTTAGAGTGAGTTTAGCTCTTGACAGGCAGCACGCGGTGTCCGCTAATGTTGTGCTGACTGCACCCCTATAGAGACCCGTGAATGCTTAGACAGAAACAGAGTTTTACTTGAGTTTAGAGGTGATTTAGGGACATTTAGAGTGAGTTTAGCTCTTGAAAGGCGGCTCGCGGCTTCCACTAATGTTTTCTCCACCCCTCTATATAAAGCTAAGATTTTTTAGAGACATTAAAGGCACGTCAGTGGATTAATCACCCACATTTTACTATATTTAAAATGCTTACTCTAATCCTTCCGTAGAGCTAAACAGATTGTAAAGATAAAACTCAGAAAAAATTAAGTCTGTCTTAGACTTGGCTGACCGGATTGAGACACATGTATTTTATACTTAGTCGTTAGTATAATTTTGTTTGGGAAAATCAAAAGTAGTTTTCCCCAATATGTGGGTATTTCACGAACCAGCCAAGCCGACCAGAGAAGCCGACAGCCGATTAACGACCTTGGAATACAATGCTTGGGGAACATGCCGTAAGAAACAAATGGTACTTACACAGCTACAAGGATCTTTTGAAGCTCAAATGAAGTTGACAGAGTGGCGCTGTTTGTAAACATTTGTGCAATTGTTTTGCGAATCTTCTTGAAAAAACTTTTCGCCACGCGCCAAAAGAACGTTGTAGCGCTATAGATTTTTTAGCTAACTTATATGAACCCCCGCCGCCTCTAAACTTTACAACTCTTCAGGACCTAAGCTTTTAGACTTGCACATCGAGCTTCTAAACTTTAAGCTCGACTCATATATAATTCTAAAGCAAGCTTTTGTTCCGCAGGGAAATGGCGAGAGTTCACAGTTAAATAATTTATCCAGCCCGGCTCTATTTAACCGTAGACGAAGCGGTTAAATACGTAAATGCATCCGGTTTAGTTTTAATGTGAGATTAAATAAGAATTTTCGGGGTGAGATGGCGTTTCGAAACGTTTGTAGGAAACGTTGATTGAAGTAGGAATATCCTTACTAATATTATACATCCTAATTTCCTAACTATTCATACTAATTCGAAAGTAACTCTGTCTGTCTGTATGTTACCTTTTCACGCTTAAACCATTGAACGGATTTCGATAAAATTTGGCAAGGATATGCATCCCGGGGAAGGACATAGGCTACTTTTTATCGACATACCACGCGGGTGAAGCCGCGGGCGAAGCCGCGGGCGAAGCTAGTAATATTATAATCGAAAGTGAGTTTTGTTATTTGTTTGTTACGCTTTTACGCTAAATGGCTGAACGGATTTGTATGAAATTTGGCACAGAGGTAGACTATGACCTAGAATAGGACATAGCATACTTTTTATCGCGATATTCCCACGGGATCGTGACTTACGAGGGTGAAACCGCGGGGCGCAGCTAGTGTTTTGATAAAATTAAAAACGACAATACAACAATTATATATTATTACACGGTTTGATCTTTTCTTTTTGTTATTCCGTCACCAAAATACCTACTGTTTTACTAGGTACTGTAAAATACAGTTATACTGATTTCGACAGAAATAGAAAAATCTGAGGCTACCATTTACGTCTGACCTGCCCGCCTTGAGGGAATCTAGAAATAAGATGACCTAATCTTTCCAATCCATATGACGAACGTGAAAATAGATTTGGATACTTACATGAATAAATTAGGACTCGATAATAGATTAGATTTAGATACAGATTAGATTTAAACACATAAATATCATAATACTATAATACAGTCAGAGATGTGTGGTTTTACGTTAAATCTCTATTTATTCCTTCGGAATGAAATTTTGTGTATAATAAATAATGAGAGATTTTATAATAATTACGCGTAGCTTTTGGTCAATATTGCAAAATCTCAGACACCGATATAATTATACTATAAATAGAGAAAGTTTGGGAATAATAGCACGATACATAATAATATATTAACAGTTACGTACGAATGTATTACTTCAATCAAGAACTCCATTTGTCTAGAATGAAATACGATTATTTCGCCACTACGCTTGGGAACAGCACATGAATAGATATTCGACAGAGACCAAACCACGTGCAATGATTGACTTCCCACTTCATGGTGCGGGACGTCGCACCTAAATGTTCAAGTACTCACAGTGAGGGAACTTACTAACTCAGCGACTGATGTGGGAACTAAAATTCCTGCGAATTTCTTTAAAAGTCTACCATAGTTGTATCGCGTAAAAGTGTTTTTCTCTACCGTTCTATCTCACTACCGTTTTGGCTAGTTCATGTTATAGTAGTTTCTAGTTGTTTTTAGAAAGTAAAAAGAACTATAGAAAATGTCCCATTTCTTATGGAAATGAAATAGTACACTTTTAATAATCATTATTTGAAATTTTAAGCAAGATTTTCCACTAAATCACAGACCTTTGCGATTATAGAGAGTTCAGTCTCTATCGTATACCATACTCTGTGTCGCCAGTAAACACGACTCTCGTCCATTGCTAGCTGGTCGGGTAAAAACAACACAGTGATGGATGAGTGTAAGACACAGCTGTGCGCTTAATTATCTAATACTGTTGAGTGCTTGTCTAGCTGTATAGCTTCTATGTGGGGGTAATATATTTTCTATGTACATGGGTGCAATTGGCGAGGCGGAATGTGGGCGCTAAATGCGTTTGCTGGACTTATTTATTGCTGTATTTTCTGTACTTAAGTAGATAATATTATATCTTTGGTTGCTCAAAGGTCTTACCACAAAAACTTAGACACTTGTTCAACGCGTGTCTACTGTCAGTTTTATGTCAAACTCCATACAGAAATGTCATGTTTTAAAGTTGTTTAGGCTTAACAACTGATAAACACAGTTTAGTGGTAATAAGATTACAGTTACAAGGTTATTTCCTGGATATAACCTTGTAACTCTCAGTAGTTCTCTACTAGCCTCCAATTTCCATAACGTGTTTTTTTCCTATTTCCTATTTAGTTGTTACTAGCTGCACCCCGCGGTTTCACCCGCGTAAGTCTCGATCCCGTGGGAATATCGGGATAAAAAGTATCTTATGTCCTATTCCAGGTCATGGTCTACCCCTGTGCCAAATTTCATCTAAATCCGTTCAGCCGTTTTAGCGTGAAACCGTAACAAACAAACTCACTTTCGCATTTATAATATGAGTTACGATTAATGTGTTACAAATAGAGTATAATATGTCCAAAACATTTCTTATAATTTGAGTTTTATCAATATCATTTATGTTAATCGTAGGTGAAATATACACCAAAATATCGACCAAACTTAAGCTCCTCGGGAGCCATAATAATTAAAAATTATTGAAAAGTAACCCTTTTGTAACTAAAACTGAGTACGGATTTAGAAAAGTATAAATGAACTATGTAATAGAACTGAGTTCAAATTAAATTATTATTATTTATTTAGTTATATACATACGCTCCCAATACAGAATATGTAACAACAAACAATATGAACATAGTAAATACGAGTAAATACCTGCCTAACACACGAATGTAAAATAGAAGAGAAATCTGAGAACAGCGAGTTGTATGCCAAGTCTCATTGTCAGCAACAGACCTCCTATTAAATATAGTTGAAGCCGACCCCGTTTGTAACCTATTGTACGGAACCCTCGCTTAACACAAAGATAACCTAGTTAGACGTTAAATTATTGAAGTGAAAACTTCTTTAGCCGCGTTGAGAACTTTTTGGTTGAACAAAAATCATGGAACTCGCGTCATCGTCACCGAACGCTTGAAGAAATGAATGAATGTTACTTAGTTTTCACTTCTATCGGCAGTCCCCAAACTGCTCCGCATGTTTTTTTATTTATAAATATCTCTACGTCTACGCCTCGTAGCTAACAGCCGCACGGGTCGAAGGTTAAGCTACACTTGCCGCGGTCGGTTCGTGGATGGGTGACCATCTTACATATCGCGACCTCCGCAAGCACGTTAAGCCATTGGACCCGGCTGTCATTTGTAGACCTTTGACAATCGTTATGGTAGTCAGATCAGAAGCCCAAAAAGTCTGTCAACCAGTCTTACCGAGTAGTATCGTGTGACCCAGCAACTGGGTTGTGGAGGTCAGATAGGCAGTCGCTCCATGTAAAATACTGGTATACAACTGCAGCCGGTTAGACTGGAAGCCGATCCCAACAAAGTTGGGAAAAGGCTAGGCAGATTGATTGATTGCGCATGACTACCTAAGCCTACAGATTAAATTGAATGACTGTCAACACTGTCGGCACTTTATTGGAAGGTCTGGCGTAAAACGTCACACTCTCCTTTTTTAAAACCTCTATCAACGGCGCAAGTCAAAAAATCAAATTCGAACTGCCTTAAAAGCTAATCGAACGAACATCAATCCGATCCCTAATTAATTCCTTGTCCCGTGTAAACATAGAAAAAAAAAATTAAAAAAGAAAAAACATACGCGTGCTGAAACCTCTCGAGCGAAACATCGGTACTCGATTGAATCAATTTAAACTTCAACCGAATCTCATCTCGCAGGGTACGTCCCTAATTATGCCCGCGGAAGGACAGGGGTAGGGAAGAGACAAAGTTAGATTTGCGCGCGCAAAATTCGAAAATAGAACGCGGCTGTTCGCTACGCATAGGCCGTATAGACCGTTGTGACGTTCCATTTTATTTGAACGGTTTAAAAATTACGTTGCTGAAGTGTAATCGTCTGTTTCGAGCAGGAGAGGGTGGGATAAGGGTTTCCAAAATGGCGGCGCGTAAGATTTTGTTCGGTTATATTAATTAAATCTTCGTAATTTATGACCGGCTCGTGTACCATGTGGTGTTCGTGATTTATCGTTTTTGCTGTATTAATTTTACATTAAGCTGATTCGGGAACAATCTTGTACATATAGGGAAATACCTAGAGAGTACCTTCGTAACTTATGTAAGTATGTTGGAAGTATTGCTATAGCTAGAGAGTCGTAAATAGCAGTTTGTTTATGAAACTTAGACACACTTATGTAATAAAAAGCCAAAAATAATAAGAAAGTGTAATGTAAAATAATAATGAAACTGAAATAAAAAGATACGACTTAACACCACCATTTTGTACTTCAAAATGAACGCGATTAATAATAAAATGTAGGTGAAATTTTCTGTTCTTTAAATTGTTATTAAAAACACATACATCTGCCTAGCCTTTTCCCAACTATGTTGGGGTCGGCTTCCAGTCTAACCAGATGCAGCTGAATACCAGTATTTTACATGGAGCGACTGCCTATCGGACCTCCACAACCCAGTAACTGGGTAATACGATACCCCTTGGTAAGACTGGTTGTCAGACTTTCGGGCTTCTGACGACCCGTAACGACTGTCAAAGATCCACAATTGACAGCCGGGACCAACAGCTTAACGTGCTGTCCGATGCACGGAGGAGTCTCGATATGTAAAGATGGTCACCCATCCAAGGATCAACCCCGGCAAGCGTAGCTTAACCTGACGAATCTATCCGTGCGGCTGTTATTACTTAGCCACGAGCTCCTCGAAATAACGAAATTGTAATTAAAAACAAAATTTAAAAATACATTTCCGATTATTTGGTAAAATAAAGGCTGTACGGTAAAACGTGCCTAAACACGTACAAGTCAATTGACATCAATGAGATCCCGAATACAGATAATTCCATTATACAGGGACCCAACCTCCTTTCAACTAAACTCTGCGTAAAAAATTAGGGCATACCCCCTTCGACCCTTGCGCACTCCCCGGGCCGTGCGATAACTCACCCCCCGAGTGCGGCCCTTGAGAAAAATAGCTCGAAAAACAGACAAGATTTAACACGGCCCAGTTTTTTTGGGTTAATATTTTGAGGGACGTTACGATAACGTCAAATACGTTTGTACCTATGTATTTTTATATGGGATTTCGGGTCTACAAACAGGCTTTTGAAGAGTATCGCTGGTAACAAATACATACGATCAATGCTCTTGTTTATATCTTAATAAAAGATACTACAAAGCAGAGTCTTCTGCGATTCATTAAAAAGTAATAAAATCCTGCCTTTTTGTAAATCATCCACGTTATAATCAAAGAAAAAAAAAATGTTGATTCTGCACAAACAAAACCCACATTACAAGAGAAAAAATAACTAAAATACACACAGCAGCCAAAAGCCTCTTATATTTATGTCTTTTATCAACTATACTCCATTTGAAATAAGATTAGACATTTAAACAAACCTTATTACAGTCCCTTCCACCGATTTTGACTTCTATACCGTTGGCATAAGGATCGCATTAAAAGCAAAAAAGGTTATACGAACTGTCTACTGCAGCTGCCATTTGTCATGCTACCAACGCAATAGAAGTCAAAATCGGTTGAACGGACAGTAAAAAAGGTTTTTTTGAATGTCTAATCTTATTTCAAATGGAGTATAGATGTATCGTATTCAAGGCAAATTGAAATTATTTCATAACAGAAAAACAATACAATATCTACTCTTCTCTCTGTTTCCACAGTGTCGACACGTTAAACACACGCACACAAAAATTAATCTAAGATCACACAAAGTTGGTAGCGACGCTATTGTGCGTTGGTGATCCTTTAGAGTCGTCACTTTTGGAGGCTCTTTTATTGCATTCCAACTAAAAGCTGAAAGCCCAAAACCCTCTGAAATTCTTCACAATCTGTATTTATTTTAACATTTACTAATTAATATAACTTTAAACGAACGTTTCAATATCGTTCATCAAGATGGCCGCCTTTAGGCCTGAATTCCTCTTACGCTGATGTTGGTCGCGTACGCGTAGTAACGTAGTACGCGCGGACTTGAACGTCGCTATATGATGCTATTATAGAACACAATGTATAGATCGCGCGGTCGCGCACGTCGCGCGGTCGTGTACATCAGTCGCGCGTGCATACGCGACGGACATCAGCGTAAGAGGAATTCAGGCCTTAGGTACGATCCCTTACGCGTGCCGGTAATCTAGGCAAATGTACCGGTCCCGGGCACGGCCCACCTAAACTGTTTGATGTTTTAACTCCCAGGATTTCTACAAAAACTTTGTTTATTTAATCCGTACCCAGTATGTAGATGTATAAGTAAGTATATTATGTATATGAGAAAGGATCGCCTTTGAACCCCAAATGGGAGCTCATCTTTGTTAATGAAGCTGTTGATTTGAAATTGGTAGAGAACCTATTTTAAAATGATTAAGTATGTTACGTAAAATTAATTTCATACTCGTAATAAAGATAAGAATATTTTTTTATCTTTTATAAAAATATTTAAAAATGTAAAATATAAGATACAAAATAAATTAACGAAATAAGAATAATATGATTTTGTTTTTCTTGGATATAATGTCCATTTCCTTATCACTTTGATTTGACAACTTGTTTTTCGGTTAGTTTGTGAGAACAGCATCAAACAACAATCAAACTTATGTACAAAATACGTTCCTATGTCGTATACACCATACGTTGTATTGTTGGAATCCTAACTTTATAATACTATAAATGTGAATGTGAGTTGGTTGTTTAGTGTACGGGTCAGATTAGTTCCTGAACTGTACACTATAACAGTTGGTGTGTTAGGTAGCGAGTGTGTCCAACATATAAAATACTTCACAGTAAAACCAAAAGTTTATTTAGTACTAGTGTTGTAAGGTTGGTGACTCTTACATGTACGTCTGTTCCGCGTGTTGGTTAGTTGCACACTAAGTAAGAGTGAGCAAATAATTATATTTATTGTGACAAGTGACCCTATTGATTCGCCTTGTCAGCTAAGAAGTAACGTTAATGTACGTAGACCGTACATACTCCTAACCCAAGCAAAGTATGAGGAGAATATGACCATGTAAGAATCACCAGTACAAAGCAAGAAATTATAAATGTATAGGATGTAGAAAGTAAAAACATTATAAGTAGGTATAATCATAACTAAGTCTTAAAAGTGAAATTCAATGTCGGTTTTGGTATCCAATGTGGCCCTTGTAGGTGGATGGTTGCCGCTAGTCATCCGCTTTGCCTCATCTCTTGACTTCTTCGGAGGCAGGTGATCGTGTAATGAACGCGACTTGAATAGTGTTCTCATCCCAGCCACAGGTTTCCTGGACTGCATTTCCACGTCTGTGGTACTATGTCGAGTAACACGATTTCCATCATCTGTTTTCTTCGTACAATAACCACGCCTTTTGAGCACCCATGCAATTATTGCTACTCCAATTACAGTCAATAGTACGTAAGAAATGACGTACTGATGTATATCGTGTGTTGTCAGTGTTGCTGGAAGTTGTTCCATGCTTTTCAAGTACCGCAGTCGTTCCTCGATGTCAGCGATGTCTTCGTTGTGCTTTACTTGCAGCAGAGTTGTGGTATGATTGTTTATGATGCCATTTATTGTTTTTTCCAGGGTAGGGACCTGGATGTCGTAATTCAATCTGGCGTTGCTATCGTAGTTGTTGTGGGAATGTATTTTCAGCTCCTTTGTTTGTAGAAGACATCCTTGTTTCAGTGACACTATAGATGACGAGTTGATGACATGCGTTCTGACGTCATCGTTGCATACAGTACGTATTGTGCATGAGTTGCAACAAGTCATAAGCCATGTGTTCGTGTTATGTAATTCAATCCAGGCAGTTTCACATTTCGTTTGTTCCGTAATGCATGGCGAGGTTGAATGTTGACCTAGTAGTTTGGCTTCACATGGTGCTTTGGCGTTTTGTAAACTAAAAATAGGCAAGTTCATAATGCAGACGAGATTTTCCGGTCGCCCCTGGATGCAGCGATTTAATTCCTTTTCGTTTAGTGTAATGTAAGTGTTCTTCTCCAGATTCGCTGCAATGTACTTGAATGATACTGGAATAACTGTCGTTTCGTCTTCCTTCTGTGGATTTTTCATGGGCAGTGGAATAATCTGGTATAGAACAAAATCCTCGTCGCTTGCCAGAGGGATGTAAAGCTCGTACATGAAGTAACTATCGGTTGCACGTGCTTTCACGTAAATTAATTTGTAGATATCTTTTATATCTTCTTGAATATTGTCTATCGGTAACGTCAACGTTTTCGGTAGCCTTCCTGAGATAATTGTCAGTTGTTGAATTAAGTCGACCGGAGTTAGTAAGTGAACATCCATACGTCCTTTGTAGATATTCAGGAATGTGTTCAAAAAGGTTTCTTGAATGTTTTTCAAGTTTTTCAACAATAAATGTGCAGTCAGCGAAGTTGAGGTAAACAAGCTCGTGGCCATGACTAAAAGGGCTGAACGAATTTGGATGAAAGCCACATGGGTAGACCATGATCTGGGTTAGGACATAGGATACTTATTATCCCGGTAGTAAGTACGTTCCCGTGAATTTCAGACATTTACGCAGGCGAAGCCACGGGCAGAAGCTAGTAAAAAAAATGTCTAGATGTCAGTTGGCAACTCAAAGTTTGTTTTTGTTATGCAAGAAATCACCCCTAAAATCCAGCAATCAATCAAGCAATCAATATCCAATGAAGCAATCAATAGACCCAAGCACCCATTCCCTCGCCAAAAATTCTACACCCACTAGGTACTCAAGTACCTACCAATAAACCTGAGGTATAATCCAAGGTACCAATAGGGTTGTCACGAAGGTGAGTGTTATCGAAGATGTCAGGTGCCCGACGCAGATGTGCCAACCCTCCTCAAGTGCGATGCGTGCGCCAAATTAACCTGCACGGTGGACCGTGGACCCTTACAAATTAATTAATTTATCTTGTGTGTACGTATATGTGATGGAGAATTTCCGTGGTCGAGTATTTTTACGTACTTACCTAGGTAGATATCTATTTTTTGTGGGAAAATGAGAATCTCATCCTCCCCCAAGTTCCCTTCCTTCGTCCTCGTTTCGCTTTTCTTTAAGATAGCGGTCTGCTGAAAGGAAGATTTAACATTTTCATAAAGTTAACAGAACTGTGCAAAGATGGTTAACCGATTAACGACTGTCATTCTGAATTTCGACAAATCATTTTTTCGACAGCATCTCAATTTCGAAACACAATAGTTCGACGACTCATTGCTTCGACAGAACACATCTTCGAAGAACATGAATAAACTCAGATAAAATGAAGGTAGGCTAAAAAATTTGTAAAAAAGTCTTTTCACAAATATTTTTTGTTTTTACAAAAAAATCTTTTTACAAAAAGTCTTTAAAAAAAACCTTTTACAAAAAAATCCAGCCAGCAACACAGCCTCTATCTTGGCCACATTCAGACACGAAGAACCTCTCAAAGTATGAACTGTTGACCACAGGTTACTAACAATCAAAATTCACAAAAGTTTCATCGTTAAAAGTAAACCCTAAACCACCGAAAAACCCGAACCCACGATCCATAATGACACTCAACTCTTACTTATTCCAAAAGGACAAGCTGACACGTCACAGCCATGAGCCAGTCAATATTGATCAACACATCGACACGGTCAGGCCGGGGTCAACTGAACGCTCTTGAACCTTGTGTGCCGGCCAAAGAAAAAAGAAGTCGCTACGAGCGTTTGTAAACTATCAGAGTACCGGGATCCGTTCGAAGTGGGGGGGTTAGATTCTGTCTTTGTTTTTGGGGGGTTATGATTTCGAATGTCGCACGTGGTTTGTCTGGATTTTTGGGTGTTGGTTTAGTTATGGCTTTTATCAGATCTAATTGATTTGTGTTTATTTAGATGGAACACGCATTCATTTGCCCGTCGATTTATAAGCATCAGCATGCCCGTGACCTGGCTTAGTTGAAAATTATAATAAGAAAGAAAGAAAGAAAAATGCGTTTATTGGCATTAAGCAGAAGAAAAACCTTAAAACTATAAGTAACAAAAACAATGCTTTTAATACAATAGACGTAGATATACAGTATGCAAATAAACACCGTTGTCACTCAAACCATGGGTAGTTGACTTAAATATAAAAATAAATGACCCAGTAACAACAAAAAAAAACCTTATTTTCATTAAAAGATTTTAAAAAGTAAATATCCGTCACTGTCCCGATACTCATGGATACGCGCTCGAGAGAGCTGCGAAACAGCTGACGGCCGGTCATGTAACGTCCCGCCCGCCCCTGCCAACCGCCGGCCGCGGCCGGTCGTTGCCCTTACGTGTAGGGTGAAATATTCTTGTGGAAAAATGAAGATATTCTTTAAAAAACAAAAAAGTTGTATTTTTCCATTGATTTTACGTTCTATAAATGAAACGAAACCACTGGTTTCAAGGATAACGGTGTTTACACTAACACCCTGTATTTAATAACTTATTCCGCTTGACTATTCTTCAGGAGACATAAAAGAAATCGACACATGTTTCACCTCTCAACGAGGCATCCTCAGGATGACGATTGACCAATTGCAAACCAAAATGCGACGTGTTACTACACCGAGCGCTGGACGCGTCACGCTAAATATATCTACGTCTATTGTATTTTATAATGGATTTCCGCAAAGTCACGCCTGAATCAATTAACTATCAATACCTTTAATGCCAAAAGGGCCTCCGCTCAGCATAATGTCAAATGACAACACAAGGTCGCCATCTAACGCTGATTTTCAGCTGCAGCCCGCGAGTGTCATACGCTAGAATAATAAACACATAAGGAAATGCATATACTAAGTATGAATAATCCTACTATTGTAAGTCAGGACTTATGACTTGGTATAGGATGCATTCTGTCTATTTATTAATGTTCATGCAAATCCATTTAGCAGTTAAAGTGTCATTGAGTAATAAACACACGTTCAAATTCCTTTGTCCACAATATGCTATCTATAGGTATGATGATAAAGGAGCTCGTGGCTAAGTAATAACAGCCGTACGGGTCGATCCATCAGGTTAATCTACGCTTGCCGGGGTTGGTCCGTGGATGGGTGAACATCTTTACATACCCAGACTCCTCCGTGCCTCGGAAAGCACGTTAAGCCGTTGGTCCCGGCTGTCATTCGTGTATCTTTGACAGTCGTTACGGGTCGTCAGTAGCCCTAAAGTCTGACAACCAGTCTTACCAAGGGGTAACGCATTACCCAGTTACTGGGTTGTGGAGGTCAGATAGGCAGTCGCTTCATGTAAAATACTGGAATTCAGGTTAGACTGGAAGCCGACCCCAACATAGTTGGGAAAAGGTTAGGCAGAAGATGAGGTATGATGATAAAGGTCTGGCTACTCCCATTCGCTTCCGCCCTGTTACCGTCTCGCTATCCGCTGGCAAAAGAGCCCGCCATCGTCCAAAAAAGGGAAAGTGTTTAGCAATATTGTTCACCCTAAACGTAATTTACGGGTTAATTCAGAGAAGCTAACTAATTATTACTGGGAGTAGCTAGTAACTGCTCAAACGGCTGTAAAACAACCAGTGAAATATGCCATATCATGCGTCTGAAAGTATTCGGGCTTTTGGACTAAATATTAGCGACGAAAACATCAGAGCGTCTCCATATCTGCATCAGCGTTTATGACGAATTGGGCTCTAAAATCTGCCTCACAAGAGTGTTCTTACTAGATACCAACAAGAATCTTATTCACCTCGAAATATCCACAACAAGGAAATAAAATTTATCAATATAAACAAACGCCAATCCAATCGTTATTCCTATCACAAAAGACCATAAAATACTTCGGACAATGGCGCTCAAAAACGAGGAACAAGAAAGCGATGGAATCGCAGCCAAAGTGTTGAGTCCACGGAAGTCTGGCACTCGGTCGCCGCTCCATAACACTCGACGATCACTGCACTTTTGTGAACCTGGCTGAATTGAAAACTGTCGCAGGGTGAGCAGAGTTCGAGGGCAAAGCAAGTGCAAACACGTCTGCCGGCAAAGTCACGAAATTGTGTTTAGAAAAAAAATCTGCGAACGAGTTTTTTTTTTTACTTTGAAAACTATTTTTTGTAACTAATAAATGTACTTATACTCCATTTGAAATAAGATTAGACATTTAAATAAACATTTTTAACAGTCCGTTTAATCGATTTTGACTTCTATTGCGTTGGTGGTATGACAAATAGCAGTTACAGTAGACAGTTGGTATTGTGTAACCTTTTTTGCTTTTCATGCCAACTGGTTGAACAGAGATTTGTTTAATGTCTAATCTTATTTAAAATGGAGTATAGTTCCTAACATGTGTGGAACCTCGCAATAATTTTAATACCTATATGTTTGTGTTGTCACCTCCATTTAAAAAAGGTGCTATAGTCACCGCGTTAAAAAGTGAGTCCTCGGGCCGCAAATCATTGTTATTAGTCTGTCTCCCTCGCACTTATGGAGCTTATGGAACAGGTAATCCATCAATCAATCAATCAATATTCTTTATTTGTAAACATAGGTTACAGTAGTGTGCAGGTAGCAAAGGCATTGCACATTCTTATTGCTACTTATGGACATTTATGGCTCGACGACTCAGTTCATAACGCGAGTACTATAGTGCTATTTCTTAAAGGTAGCAAAACCAAATAAGTAAGTACATTTTCTAAATAAAAATACATTATGGTAATTTTATCACCACTGCTCTCAAAACGGTGAAGGAAAACAACGCGAGGAAACCGGCATGTCCTAGAACAAAAAATTCGAAGACATGTGACATCAACCAACCCACACTGGGGCCGCGTGGTCGATTACGGCCCACTCCCTCTTAAGAGAGGAGGCCTGTGTCCCAGCAGTGGGAACATTATAGGCTGATTATATATGTTATGTAAGTACATTTTTAAGCTTAGTTTCCCTTAGAGTAGGGTAAGGTTCTCAGATCTACTAGTTATTAAAACATCTAACAAAAAAGTGCTTCAAAAAATACAACCACACAAAAAGGAGTGAGGACGAGAAAATTCGGCCTCAAAACATATTAGACCTTTAATCCTACCATCCAACAAAATTGCGAGCGAAATCCTTTCACATAAACATACAAAAAAGTTGATTATCATCTGGGCCCAATTCCCAAAGCGGAAAGCCCTTTTGTTATTGTCAAATTAGCCAATACTCAAGATAACAAAACATCCCTTTATTCTAAGGGACAAAAAGCCTTTTATTGACGGGCGAAATTTATACAGGGTGGGTTTTAACTATCTTCCGTACCTACGTAATCCGGGGGGAGGTGGGGGAAGGCTGTATTTGTTGGGTCGGATGGATGTGGTCTTCTCCCTTTAGGGAGACTTATCTGTAGCTTTGAAATTGGAGCAGGTTTTCGGTCGGAAATTTTATTAAATTCTCAACGGGTGATGTCGTTAAGTGTCAGTTTTTTGGCAAGTTGCTATGGTGTTTTATTTTTAATAATTGGCATAATAATAACCCTTGTAGGCAAACTGTTATGCGGTAGACTTTATGTATGTTATTGTTAAAGTAGACTTTGCAAAAATAAAAAACTTGGATATTAAATTCATATTAATCCCCTATCGATAGGATTAACGAAAGCTTCACAAGCGGTCTTTGATATGAAACTCTTAAAAACCAACATTCTAAGGAATACCACAGATATTATAATACTACGTGTTATACATAAGCTTTTATGAACCCCAAATTCGTACCTTTCTAATTTCACCTCCAGAAAAAAACCTGCTAACATTTAACGACCAAAAACTAAGCAAACAAACTCCCTGCGTTTCCCCGTCTCAATTTAAGTACACAAACTCAAATATTAATACATACTACGTAAGCGATACGCTCAAATTTAAGCATCCCACCTCGTTTTATTAAAGACATAAAACCTTGCAATTCGCCACGCGAGGGGTGAAGGGGGCAATTTTAACTATCCTTGTATGTAATGAGGGTGGGCGCGGGTGTTAGGGTAGAGAGGGGATTACGAGGGTGCGTCTTGCAAACGGGCCTGCGTGCCTGGCCGCGGGCAGCAGCGATTTGTCCCTTACATCCCCGGTCTACCCTAGCGCGTGACAGCGGTGTTCAAAGTTTTCAGTTTTAAACTTGATAAATGTAGGGTTTTGTAAATTGAATAGTTTTTTTCTATTTGTTTTTTAGGGTTCTGCTTGGTACCCCACCAAACAGAACCCTATTACTTCGCTGTCCGTCCATCCGTCCATCCGTCTGTCTGTCAGCGGGCTGTCTCTCATGACCAGTAATAGGTAGACCGTTGAAATTTCGTAAAAAATGTTAATTTCTATTGCCGCTATATCAAAAAAATAATAAAAATGAAATAAAGTTTATGTTGTTTTGTCTCTCACTTGTCTTGAGTTTCGATCATTTACTATGCAGGTATCTTCAATTAGGTACTTACTTAATTTTAAGAAAGCAGTGGTGGCCCAGTGGTAACGGCCACAACTTACGAGTTATAGGTCGTAGGTTCGAACCGTGACAGGCGCTTTACTTTGTGTAAATTATTTCAACGCCACTGCTCTCAAAACGGTGAAGGAAAACATCGTGAGGAAACCGGCATGTCCTAGAACCAAAAATTCGAAGACATGTGACATCTACCAACCCGCACTGGGCCTGCATGGTGAATTACGGCCCACTCCCTCTCACAGAGAGGAGGCCTGTGTCCCAGCAGTGGGAACATTATAGGCTGATTATGCTAATTTGAAGTAAGTACCTAATAATAGCATTCTACTCGTACTTAACGCTATCTTTTGAACATAAACTCGAAATGGCTTTTTAGAAGCGAATAATACATAGAGAAGTTTCAGAGAGGCTATCGGTCTAGAAAACGGTCCTCAATACTATATTTACTACAGCTGCACCCCGTGGTTTCACATTATAATATAAGTTTAGATAATTTAAAATTATGCTACAAGCAAAATAATACTTGATTTTAACGTTATTTTTTAGTACTTGTACTTGTTAGTAATTAAGTAATGCTATGTTTTTGTGTTTTTTCTAATTTGTTAGTTTAGTTTATTAGTTTAAGTTCTTAGCTATCTAACTAAAACTATCATTGCAGGGTTTACCCTAATGCGGGTAAACCCTGTAATGATAGTTTAAGCTGTTATAAATAAATAAATAATTCAAATAATATTTTTAGTCTCAAAACTTTGACAACCTCAGCACAACGCTTGTTTACGTCGTAAAAGGTGGTCGATAGAGATGCGGCCCTCGCGACTAACACGAGCCCTCTCGTACCCGCGCGCCGACTGAGCCGCACGTAATCGTGAGAGATGGCGGGTGGAGCAGCCCTCATTATTATTACTCAATCTTTGTTAGGTAGGCTTTGTAGATAGAAAATGTAAGCTACATAAGAGCGTTTATTCTGAAAGTTGGCAACGTCGCAAATAGATGTCAAATATTTCGGCTTCGATAATTTTGAATTGGAGTTTATACCAAGAATCGAAACGCAGTGATGCACGTGACTAGAGCACGTATTATAAATATATACGTGCTCTAGTCACGTGCGTTATAATCATAAAAATCATCAATACAACTTTCTAAATTCAGATTACCCTATTTCATAAAATTATGACATTTGAGGCTAACTTAACGGAGTTGTATTGCTGATTCTAATGAATTTCAAGTCAGTCTGTAAAGCCGTATATATGGAAAACAAATGAATGATGAAAATTAACAATGGATGCTTAGTTTTTTCAGGGCCACATGTACTTACCCGCGGCCGACTGAGTCGCACAAAATCTTGAGAGATGGTGGACTGAGATGTCCCTCATTATTATTATGTCTCAATGTCTACCAATGCTTTGTAGATAAAGGCTTAGCTAATAGTAGCTGGAATAATAAAATGGAATACCAGTGAATGATGAAATAAATCGTCTTGTAATAAATCTAAAAAACAACCGAGTGGCTCGCTCAAATCCTCGCACTGAACAAAAAGGCTCAATATAACAACATGTCTAACCCTACGCTGCAGCACGTGTCTAAAATAACCAAATCAGATCAAACGTGTTCGAAGGTCAACCATGTGACCTGTGACCCGTCACCGTCGCCCCGTGACCATAACGTGTTTACAACTGACCAGTTTCGCTCAACAAGGGTTAAAGATCAGTTTAAGATCAACCCTTTTGAACATACGCTACCGTTAAAGACAGGCCATGCATAAAAATCCGTGTAAAGAATGAAACATACATTAAAATAAAAACAACATGTTGATCACCAACACAGTACGTAATAAAGATATGAGTAGGTACTCATTGTGAAAGTGATAATGACATTGAAAATTAAAACACGATGCACTCGTCCCATTGACCGAGCGCTCGTAACCGAAAAAAAAAATCAACAACACGCAGTCCAATAAAAACGTGAAATTGCCACTGACATTATCCTATTACGTCATCATTCCATTCATGAAAACGATGCGCGAAAAAACAATCGCATCGGAACACGTGTTAAACGATGCCATTAAACGGCTGCCCGTCGAAAAATATTAATTATTAATTAACACGCTTGCGTCGAATTAAAATATTTTTATTGGCGCCAAAAGGCAAAAACTCGGGAGTTAATTCGGTGGCCGCGATGGCATTGTTTGCGGGCCGCTTGCATAAAAAAAGGAAACGAGACCGTGGAAAAAAATACAGACGAAACTTCAGGGAAATAAAAAACTGAGCCGCGTGGAGCCCACCGTGATTTAAAAATAAAAAACGTCGGACGTCCGTAATGAAATCGAAAGGCGGTTCGTCGATAGCCATTGGAAAAACGTAAAAGAAGAGCGGCACTTTCACGCGTGAGAATTTTGGCTTTTTTGGCATCGGACGCGGCTTCGACGCGACCGCAGAACCGTTGGTGTTTTAGGGTTAATAAGACAAGTAGTGAAGGGCAACGCTTAGCTTGTACCGCTTTTATTCCAGCTGTAGCTGTCTTTTCCCATACGTCTTACTGCTTACCGATATCAGTCGAATCTACTAAACTACTATACTTTATATATATTTTTTTATTTATTTTTTATTTTCACAATTATTAGGTATTTTATTTATTGTATTTCTTTTTTTTCTTTTCAATCAGTTTTTTAATTTATTAAGTATATTATGTTTCTAGCGTATGACACTCGTGGGTTGCAGCTGAAAATCAGCGTCAGGTGGTACACTGTGTGTTGCCATCTGACAATATGCTGAGTTGAGGCCCTTTTGGCATTGTAATGACTGTTTTCTGTTTTTTTTTAGTTTTAAGGTGTATTTTTGTGTGACAATGCCAATAAACGCATTTTTCTTTCTTTCTTTCTTTCTTTCTAATCTTTTTAGGTGTTGTTTGTTTGTTACGCTTTCACGCTAAAACTGCAGAACGGATTTAGATCAAAGGCTCACGGGTAGATCATAACCTGGAATAGGGCATAGGATACTTTTCATCCCGATATTCCCTCGGGATCGAGACTTTCGCGGGTGAAACCGCGTGGCGCAGCTATTAAGGTAATAATATCGGTGTTTCTGCACTGTCTCTGTTCTCCACACATCTAAAACTTTCTTTACTAAATGGTCTAATGAGTATCTCCTGTCATAAATTACTGATACGGCTTCCAAAGTTTGAAGACATTGCTACTTCCATTTGCACGTCCATCGTGACCATTATTTACTAGTATCTTCCCTGTGCTGGGTTCAGTGACTAAGAATTTATAAGTGACTATAAATAGGGAAAAGAGTTCCCCAAAAAAAAAAACAACGGATTTTCGTTGTTATTTTTCTTACCAGACATTCAAGTTACATCTAAAACCCGGAAAATCTCACTGTATTTTTTTATATTCTAAAACGATCTAATACAAACATCCCGTAATAATCTAACCCGTTAACAACACAAGCTCAACGACCTATTAAAAGTTTATCTCCTTGAAAATTGTACGGAGTAATCGCCTATTAATTTTAATTAAAATACTAATTAACAGGTGCGGTGCGACAGACTAAATTGCCCAGTTTTGTGTAGCGGTAAAGAGCTTAGCCCGGCCTCCGCCAAAAAATATTCTTCGAAACAAATACTCCATAAATAAAAATATACAGCAACTCTTAGCGCTTAATTTTTATTAAAGCCCAAAAAACAGTTGATTATGTAAACGTTTAATCCTTAAAAGTGGTCTTTTATTTGATACCTAGCTTTTGTGAAATGTAGAATGAAATTTAGATAATCTAGATGAACGGCGCGTTTTGCTGAGTTTTAGTCTAGCCTAATTTTATATCTGTACTATAATGAAGTACTTAATTAAAACTCTCGAACTAATTCGGATTATTTGTAAAGGCTCTTACATACTGGCGCGAATACTCGCGCGACGCGACGCCGCCGCATTATTCGCCGCGAAGTTTTCTCAGAAATTGTTTTTTTTAAATTCGCGTCGCTCGACAAGTCGCGCCAGTATGTAAGAGCCTTTAAGCTCGAGGGTTTTTCGTCACAAAAGACATGATGAGCAAAGAGGTACTGTTTTGACTCTTTTCTAGGAACGGCGTGCAAAAATGAAATTAAATATTCAAAAAATTCTAAGCCACACTTACTCAGCAAAAAATAAACAAAGTGAAAATTACTGTGGCCGGAGACAAGGTAAAATAACATGATTAAAAAATATAAAAAGGAACTGATTATGGCCCAACATCGTCAGCTACTGTTCCCTTTAGTCTCACCCTCTAATATAATAACCCTCCCACACCTCCCAGGGTCATAACGGGCGTCCCTTCGAAATATTCTTTCAACAAAACTCGGCTCCGTCCCTTCGAAACAAAAAAGAAAACGCTGCATCACGGTCATTTTTAATTTTAACCCTAACGACGCCATTGAAGGCATTTAACGTCGGCCATTACGGCGTTACTATCTGGTGCGTGCATCTTCCCGCGCTAAATGGACGGGAAAGGGTCTGGAATAACACGGATAGCGTTCGGAGCCTAGGGAAATTAAGCAGGTTTTGTGCAGGCGAAAATATTAGCCAGCTTTTAATAACTTGCTGGAATAATTCAGGATTTAGCCGTCGAAAATTTAAAGTCTAAGAGTCGCATTAAAATTGAGTAACACACGTATCACCCGAAACACGAAAGAAGATTCTATAATAACTGACTACAGACTATTTCAAAACAAACCACTTCATAATTTATTCTGCCCTAACTACAAATTAGAATCCCGGCTGTCTCAACAGTCACTAACGAAAAATATTCAAGAGATTTCGTATCCCATGAAAGCCTAAAGTAGCCATGCATAAACACGAGCTGGGAGAATTCATCTCTCCGTTCATATTAATATTAATATTCGTGATTTGCATTTTAGCACTTGGCTCCGGTTCCCCTGTAGTCTGGCGCGGAAAAATCTCCGCTATGACGGACATCTGAGTAAATGGCGCGAGAAAAATAACGCTTGTCGAGCACACGCTCGCGGAAATTGAGGACGCGGCGTAATTTTTAAGTGTTGCGCGGAATTTTTCCGGAATTGCTGTGCGAATGTCGCATTCTTGGGGTTAATTCGGTACGAAAATGTTTTTATGTCATAATAATATTTTTTTGTGGAATAAATTATTATCTTTGAAGCTATGCAAGAGAAGATTTTACACTCAGTCCGTGCTGTTATGTGTGATCATTTTCACAGTGATTTTCAATATTGACAGGGTATTATCAAATGAAAATGGAACCATTATCCTTCGTCAATATACAGCAGGGATGACTTAGCGCCATCATTGTGTTCACACTGAATTCCTCGTAATTTTCCTTCATCCTATTTTCTATAACTAATTGGCAGATGGCCGGATTAAAATCTCTCATAGCTAAGCACCAAATAATGTTCAGCGGAGTATCTTCGTGCTTAATGACTAGTAAACACTGGGTGGGGGCGGGTATTTGGGAACGCTCCGTAAATGAGGCGCCGATTATTTGCCCCTAAACCGGGCCTGTTTGCCCGCTCCTCCTCCACTAATTGATGCGAGCCGTTCGCGCGGAGGCTTTTTTGCCAAGACCAATGTAATGGGGCTCTTTGGAGTGAAATATCTTTTTCGGTTTTTTGTATTTTTTTCCCGGACCCCTTTTTTGGGTAAAGGGTACGTGGAGGTAGAATGTATACTTATGGAATTACTGTAATCAGTTGTGGAAAGGTTACTTTTGACCCGAGCCTCCCCTAATGTTGCTGTAAATTTAGCAGCTTGATAGCGAGGGATTTAATGAATAGGATTCATTAAAAGCAATATAGTGTAACATAAGTGATACGAGCGAGAGGAGGGTTAGAGTTAGAACATTATAGGATAACGTTCATAGCAATTTATTTCAACGTACAATTAATACCTACTAACAAAGCGATTTCGAATTTAAATCAAAATGAAGTACCTACCACCAAACTAGCAAACAATTTGATACCTTTACTTTAACAAACGCTAGAAAACAAGCCAGATTCAGGCACTGAGCTCTACTCAAATCTCAATTCTGTTAGATTTAGGATCAATGCTTGAATAATATGATTCCTGATTACAGCCCTAACTTATTTTCCAACTCAATCAATCCTAATGAGCAGCACATTATTTTCTTTAACAGGCAACATTCGAAGCAACAAATTTTCCTCTGGCAACTCTGCCCGTACCTACCGGCCTTCCGTATAATTTGTGCGAAAAATTTACATGTGTCGACTTAACCCGCCCTTGCTCGGTGATTGATGATACTTTCGGATATTCGGATATTATATTAACGGGCCCCGTGGAGGGTTTTGTGCCTAATATCGGTATTATGTGGGCGTTGGCCTGTCTTGGGGGAGTATGCAAATTACGGCATTTTTGCTTACAAAGATGACAGAGTACCTAAGCCTTCTATGTGGATGACAAAGTCAGATTATGTAGATGGAGGCTTATTCGATACAAGTAGGATTAGATTATGATGTTAGGGGAACAACATAGTTTCTACATCCATAGACTTGTAAGTCTTGTAAAACCATAATAAAATATAAGTAAACATCTTTTTAAAAATAAGCTTTTAATTAACTAAACAGGGTTTTCCCAGGCCCACCTTCCGGCTTCATCATCAGACCCTGAACACCACCTAGTGTCAAAGCACTTGTTAATACATAGCTAATGAGTCCAAACACGATCGTGCTATCTAGTTTGATTTAGGAGTTCCTATGGCCAACTTCCGGCTCCATCATCAGACCAGTTCCATGGTATCATTTTTTCAAAATGTCTCGGTAGTTTTATAAGTATGCTAAGTTTCAGCTCAATGGGATGCCAGCATGTGATTGAAAAATGGATGATAATTAGAGTAACCGGAAACATACGTACAGAGCAAGCTAATATAAAGCTTGTAAAAATATGTTGCAACTTTTTGGTATTATTTCCCACAATAGAATCAGTGGACTGTGTGTGTGTGTTGTAAGAAAAATTTAATTTCAAATTCAAACTTTTTTAGCTATTACTATACCAACTTGAAAATAATTATTGTGGCTCTTCGCAAAATCATTGTGTATTTATGCGGAGTATTCGTATTTTCAATACAAACTCTTTCTAACAAAGTCCGTGTTCAAATTCTTTAAACTGTAAAATAGTTCCATTGCTGCTAATTCTCCCCTAAACCACAGAATTCTATTCCAAATCAATTGACACCTGTTCGTAGTGTTGTAGCCCATTTGTAGGTAATTAATAATCGTATCGATATCGATAAAGTCGCTACTATTACCGTAGTGTTGGGCTCAATGAGGAGGGCATTGTCGATACACATTAAAGCGGCCCGTTCGAGGATACCTAGAATAAACTGTACGGTCTGACTAAAAAGAACGATTAGAAAATTAGATCTGAATATTTATTTTATTTGATAGTTAAATGTGTGTATAATTGTGAACCGTATAATTAATCGTTTTGTTGTACGGTATTTGAAAACTGAATTGACGATGAGGTCAAATAAATGTTGATCAGTGTGAATGGCACATGGTATATTACTATTCGTGTCGTTAAATAGTCTTGTTTTAATATTTTGGGTATATATTTTAACTTTATTGAATACTAGCTGCCGCCGGCGGCTTAGTCCGCGTGATATCTTTGTAAATTATAACCTATGTTATTCAGAGATAATATAGAATTCTACTGGTGAAAGTTTTTTAAATTAGTTACAAACAAAAATATATTTTTTTTTCTTTATAAATGAGTGCAGAAGTCTTATTTACTAATATTTACTGCTTGCTTTAAGTACTAATTGGGTAAGTAATCTGTAGTATCGTTTCTCCTTCTCTATCAAGTCTGCCCAAAGGTTGTCTGTGAGAGATTGCATAAAAGACCGCCCAAAGTGACACTCTATGAACACTGCTACAAGGATCTTGTGGCGCTCAAATGACGTTGAAAGAGGGGCGCTGTTGGTAAAAATTTGTGGACAGATTTGTGCAATTGTGTTTTGAAAAGTATTGAAAAAACAAGATGGCGTCTGCATCATCCAAAGGTTGACTGATAAAAAATGCCTATGACATTAAGTCCGCCTCTGTACATTTGTGTGCTTAAAGTAATAAATAAATAAATAAAAAAATTACAACTCAACCCTATTACCCTCTTCTCTAATCTGCTAGCCCTACATCTCACCGCCCCGTTACATGGTTAATAGTGTCGTGCGGACATAAAGTGACGTCACATAAAGGTTCACTTTCACCATACCACAAACAGTAACACACGTAAATACCAGCAGTACCTTGCGTCGACAAATTGCGGTACCAACTACCGGTACCGGTACCGGTACCGACAGATTGTGATACCTATTATGGTTTACGGTCTAAGCGTTTAGTGTTAGATTGGTTTGTTAACGGGTTTAGACGGGCTATGCAGGGTAGGTACTATCTAGTTGTTATGACTAGTCAAGGAGCCGTGCTGAATGGATTTATCGAGTCATTGGAATAGACCTAGAGTCCACTACAGGGCTAAATTAAATAGCATCCATGTCAGAAGCATTAGATTATTTCAATGTTTTCCTCGTCACATTAAGAATAAGTTTTGATAAAAATAATGCCCAAAAGTATACGACCAAAAAGAAAAAAGGTTTTAATGTAAACACGCGTAGACCTGAAATAGTCTAAGTTACTCCTTATAACATCAGCTATCTGCTAGTGAAAGTTCCATCAAAATCGGTCCAGCCGTTTCGGCGATTAGCCGGAACAAACAGATAGACAAAATTGACAAAATACATACTTTCATATGCATTTAGTAAAAAGCTGTTATTTTGACATTACAAACAGACACTTCAATTTTATTTCATGGTAATAATTTATTAATTGTAATGTCGGTACATAAACGAAGTCAAATTAAATGTCTCCACTTTAAATAAATAATTGTAATATATACCTAATATACATAATGTATATATTTTTGTATAGAGGTATATGTATAGATGAACAAACATGTGTAGTTGCTAGAAGGAGGCTGTCATTAGGAAGTTAGAAGTTTTATGGAAAAAGAGGTATTCCTTGGATTATAATTATTTATAATGCATCTGAATGCTTTTATTTTAGTCATGCTTAACTCTCATTAAAAACTCGTCATTTATTCTGCTCAAATAAATCATGATCTAAAATGAGTTCATACTATGTAAAAAGCATTTCAGATTTAAATCAACATTCATGCTAGACTATGAAACCAAACATATAATTTTGACATTAACATAAAATAACAATCGCAGAAGTAACCAAATCCTGAAAGGTTCCTTCATCACAATTCTCCTGCCCTTATCCCTATTTCAGAGGTCTATGTTCAGTAGTGGACGTCTTTCGGCTGAAATTATGATGATGAAAAAATGATCCCAATTTATTTGGAATCAGCGCAACATATCTTTTTCTTCCATACTTCTTTCTCTATTATTCGTCATCTCGGTAGTCACTCCCCTTTCTAGCGATATCATCTTTCACACAGTCCATCCATCGTTTTTTGCTCCTCTCCTAGTTTTATAGCCAGCCACATCATACCCAAAACTTTCCTCATCGCCCAACATATCAATACAATAAACCAAGTCTTCCGTTGACCCAGAGTCTAGAATACCGACATAACTACGTCACTAACCCTGAATCTTGCCACATAGTGTACATACACGCGTATGTAAATACATTACCGCTTCACTCTCACTGCGACTGACCTCAGCGGTACCTTTGAACTGGCCGGGTATCGGAATGCCTTGGCTGTTACGTAGTACGTAGTTATAGTTTGAGAGCTAGGTTGGGGGCTAAGGATGTGTACTTGGGGGAAGATGAACAGAATACGGGTTGAGGAACAAACCTTTTAGTGATGAAAGGGGTGCTTTTGTGCAATTACATCATAAAAGGTATCAGTTATTTAGGTTTCGAATAAAAAAAAAAAAAAAAAAGTGATAAGTTTAATAAAAAGTAGTCTGATCTCAGCGGTAACTTTGAACTGGTCTAGGACCTAGTAGTCTAGAATCTAAGGATGCATTCTTGTGTTGTGTAGTTTGTAAGTATGGGGAAAGATGAACAGATGAGATAGAATATGTTATACAGGTTGTAGAATTAATTTACAAACCATATTCTACCCATTAGCCATTAAGAAAACGTGACGGTTTTATGTCTGTTTAGAAATATTTATCTTGAAATCCTTAGGTCACATAGATAGTTGAACTATTATATTAGATAATATAAAGAGTGTTGAGTAAAGATTCTGGGTGGAATAAAAGATGTTTGATTTATCAAGAGGTTCTCTGACTGAGGTAGACCTCCAGTGGTGAAGTTAATTACAGTCAGTGAAGTAATTGGAAAGAGAAAAGGTATAAGTTAGGTGACGTTTTTCTTTTAAAGTCAATTTTGCTGTAGATGTGGTTCCAAATTGTAGAATTCAAATAATTCAAAACCACCTCCTAACGGATGATTGGCTATTGATTTACTAAATCAAGCATCCAACATTTAATACTTCTTCCTTTTCTAACCCTCAACCACAAAACACGGACTCCAAAACCGAATATGTTTATCCTCCGACCATTTATCACTAATTTTCTAACATTTAATGCACTATTACTAAATCCCCTCCACTACAAACAGATCTAACACCACAGACCACAACATAATTACCCATCGAATTGATTCACTAACATATAGCTGTCATCAATGACCGCATGTAGTATCTAACGTGTTCTAATGGCACTCTCACTTGCGCCAGTACTAGTACGCAGCCTGTATTTGTACAGCTATTAGCCACTGGGTCAAGCCACCACTTTCACTGTCTTTGATTAGTACACAAGGATGGAGTAAGATGGGGGACTGAGTCTTTATAGTGATGGGAGAATGGGGGTGTAGTGCGAGATAGTGTTTGGAAAAAAGTTCATAGCTCCGTGACTATGCTCTTTTATTTTTGAATGTATAGTTTTATTTTTCATTATGTTATAGTTGATGTTAGTTAGGTATAACTACGGGTACTACGGGTTTATGTAACACTATATTTCAAGGTCGGTTTTATTCGGTAATATTGTTTAAAAAAAATATGTAAAAAATCTGTAAATAGTGCCTGAAAATAATCTGTAAAAATTGTATTTAAAAAGAAGCATTACACAAATTCAAATATGTAACAATGTACCTTCCTACAAATTGATCAAAGAAAGTGTTCCTTGATAGATTGTGTTGCGTCGCGTACATGACAAATGACTAGCTTTTTAGATAACAGACTATATTATATTACTTTTGTTGCTTTTGTAATACTGTTACCTTACTGGTTAGTGATTGACCATATACCCAGGATTTTGTAAAGAGTGTCCTTGGAGTTTCTTGCCCGTTCTTCTCCATAGAGATCTAGGTTTTGGAATGAGCAACTAGCTTCAACTTTTTGACTAACTGACCGAATCTTTGACAGTCCAAAGTGCCTGTAAATGGTTTAATTGAAATATATGCTTTGAGTTTCAGTTTGTCTTTACATGTTTGATCAGGAATCAGTACAAAACCAAGATAAATATTATAAACGCAGTTTGGATTAGATGTGATTACCTATTGTATGTATTTTCAAGCTCCAAACACAGATATTTTACATAGGTCCTTATTTACTCCAATTTTAATTACATACAATCCTCGTTACCTAAGCCTACCTAACAAAGATACCTAAACCGAATCAACCCGACAAAGTCCCCCCGCCTGCGATTAAAGAAAATTATAACGCTGGCTTTATCGACCCACACACGAAGGCGGCGTTGCCTAGCAACCAGGACCAACGGGCCTAACCCTTCAGATGCCGCGAACCGCTTACTTTGCGGCCAGGCCCGCGGCGGGGGACACAAACCCCCGTTTTTCGGCATTGATCCGAACACCACCGCGCCTGCGTGTTGAACGAAAAACGAATTGAGGAAAAGCAAGGTCACATCACTACAAGTTCTTTTTTCAAATTCGGATATTGAATGGAGAATGATTGCGTTCGGAAATGTTGCTTGTGCCGCTTTGTGCAGTTCAGTAGGACAGTGCTCTGCCGGCCGCCGAGATGAATGGACGTCCGACCGACAGGATTGATTGCGGCTAAGATTAACTCTCACCTCACTACTCGGTAGCGTCTGTACTGAGCTATCTGTCTGGGCAATATTCGTATCTATAGCACTTTGAGCTGAGCTTTCAGAACTTGATACTTCGCTAGAATAATCCAACACTAAACTGTCTTTCAACATGTTAAAAGTTGAGTCGGTTTAATGGACATTTTATCATCTTTTCCTATATTCATCCCTCTCATTATTAATTTACTCACTCATCATTTTCAGCGTTAAATATCGAAATTATGGATTCGCATGATGGGCTACACATTGGGAGAACGCTGTCTGGCACAATTCAGGCTAACTATTGACGTTAGAACAACGATATTAGCGAGCACACATATTTGGCATCCACCACCGGACGTTGCAAGTTGAGCAAATATCCGAAATAAACATACCTAAACAAAATGTCGGCTCAAAAAAAAAATGGTACTTAATATTATGTGTAAACCAGTATAAATAGATAGATAAAACGTTTATTTGGTGCACACAAAAGACAGCACAAAATAGGTACAAAAACACTGTTCGAAAATAAAAATTGGGATAAAAATCGGTTCGGTAGTTTCGAAAATGTTTTTTTTTTTTTCGAAATCGTACTTCCAAAACCTTATAATTATGCAAACACGATTGCAGCAAACGCAGGAACTTGCTAAAATCAAATTAAAATCTACGTTTTTTGGGTTCCGTACCCTAAGGGAGCCAAACGGAACCCTATATTACAAAGCCTTCGCTGTCCGTCTATCTGTCAGCGGGCTGTAGGTATCTCATGAACAGTAATAGGTAGACAGTAAATTTTTTCACAGATTGTGTATTTCTTTTGCCGCTATAACAACAAATAATAAAAAAATTAAATAAAGTTAAAAACTAAGGGGGGTACCCATACAAGAGACATGTTTTTTTCGGCGTTTTTTGCTAAATATTGTACGGTGGTACGGAACGCTTCGTGCGCGAGTCCAACTCGCATTTCGACGGTTTTTTATATCAGCGTAAAAGCACGCTCCCACCTACTAATTAAAACCTGTAATCATAAAACCTAATTACTACCGTCGCCCGCACCGATCGAAAATCAAATTATCTAATAAATTAACGCGCACGTCGATTATATCCGAATAATTGAAAAGGAATCGTGGAAAACGGCACTAACTAATCGTTTTGTCGTACCAATTAACTTTAAATTGAGACAAATCCGATATAAATAGATAGGCTGTGTCCACGCCAGCGGTTAGTCGCGACCAGCTCGCCGTCGATACGACCGGTTAGAAATTAAATAGAATGATTTTATTTAGGATGTGAATGCTTCTAAAATAACTGGCCTAGGCATTCCTGTTACGGCGTAGAGTTGTTAAAACTAACTGCCGGTTTGTTATATCAAATGTCAGACAGTTATATTTTACATCTGTCTTTGCGAACAGTGAATTGTAATATTTGTACGGATTTCAAAATCAAAAGTCATTTATTCAAACTAGGTTGAAAATCAGCGCTTTTCGAACGTCAAAATTACATAAGACGAAGTGTCTTAAAACTGTCTCCCAAAACGCCCGCCCTTCACCACTAGTGCTTTAGCTGGGAAGAAGTGGCTCAACAAACTCCGTAGCAGTTTAGCTGTCTGTTCAGTTATTTTTTTTTTATGTATACCTAACAATTTCTGGTATAAAACAATAAGTGAGCTTTTCTATTTCCATTATCCATCTATTGGAATCATATAAATCTCCAACGGTCATTAATGAGACACAATAGAATTTTAATTGTTATCGGGCTTTTAAAAGGCCAATCAACAATTAGCGTTTAAAATCTCTTTTATTCGTCACTTCAAAGACGTCAAATACTATCACTAAAACCTTTAGGTTCAAAAACTTACGACGACCGCGACATTAAAAACCATCAATAATATTGCCGCGAATTTCCCGCTGGTCTGAACGCAGCCTAATGCGTGGACGCAGCAAATCTGTCGCTAATGGTAGTTACCTCCCCCACGTAAATACTTTATTGGCTATTTAGTGGCGTCTACGGCCGCATCGGCTGAAACTGGTAAATAAATTAACTTACTTGTCTTAATGCATTTGTATTTACCGATAAAGGACTTAAAGTGGGAGACATTAGAGTAGATTTTTGTAAAAAAAGGTACCTTAAGTTCTGGTAAATTACAGTCAGCCTAATCCTAATTAATAATCTTCTTAACTAATATTATAAATACGAAAGTGAGTTTGTTTGTTTATTTGTTACGTTTTGACGCTAAAACGGCTGAACGGATTTGGATGAAATTTGACACATGGGTAGACCATGACCCGGAGAAAGACATAGGCTACTTTTCATCCTGGATCACAGACGAAGTCGCGGGCAACTACTAGTGAATATATAATTATGTACTTATTTTCCTTAATTTTAAAACATAACGCCGCATACCAACTTAAATGGAAAATGTGAATAATTTCTTACATAATCGTTAGGTTATATTACCTATTATTGTTTCCGTAAAAAGTATAAATGAATTTATTTATTTATGTAGATTTGTAGGTACAAACACTTTTGCACGTAAATCGTAGTCTAATCTAGTTCGTAAATATTTTAAGAACTAGGCGTTTCCAATCTGACTACTCTGAGAAGAAAAGCCGAAACAAACTCAGAGGTCACCGTCTATTTTAAAGTCCAGACATAATCTTGGTCAGATCATGTAAAGACCATGTAGATTGGTGTCTGAAATGGTCTTTTCAGGAAAAAAACACACTGATTGAGTGGATCTGTCCAGTGAGTACACGTATTTGAGTTTTTCCTTGAGGTAATTCTCACCCCGGAGTCAGGATCCGTGCCCGATGAACAGCATAAACCTCCTTAGACACAGGACCTAAACTTAACTTGTGTATTGAAAAAAATGTGACGGGGTACGCCATTTTTTTTTTCCGTGGCGATATCCTCACCGTCCGTCTTCCTCTGTCTTGAGAGAACGGAGGGTTATGTCGGACTCCTACCGACTAAAAACCCACTGTTTCTACTTCTACCATGAGTCAGGGGCCCGGGGGTTGTACTTGACTTGTACATATTCGCCGCACCCCCTTTTTTTTTTTTTTTTTTGGATGGGAAATCCTCAAATGACTTCTCCCGCTCTGGGCGGAGCGGAAGGGCGTGTCAGACTCTTACTGACTAAAACCCACCCGTGTTCCTTCAGTTGCCTGTTGCCAGGGTCCCGGTATCCCTTTCGGACTATTCCGCAACCCTGGCAGGCATCGGTCCTTACGGACCCCGTCAGGTGTGCTGACATCTCTTTGAGGCGCGCGTGGAACACGACGCGCCATCGACGCACCTCTGAGACGGGGTTTAGCTACCTAGAAAACAGCTGAAATAAAATACAAAGAAAAGGATATAGGTACAAAGACACCTTGATCATAGAAAAAGAGTCAGGCGTTTATATATTCCCAGAATAAGAACTCGCGATTATTTCAAATAATAATAATGACGAATAAAAAATATTTAAAACAATCATGTCTTAGGAACTTATCAGCAATAAATTGAGAATTGGTAATCTTATTTTTTGACACAAATAAGATCCTATTTTGCTTTAAGATCGACAAAAAAAAACACAACAGTGCACCAATAAGGTTACATTACCTAAAAACTGATGCTACAATACCTCACTTCCTTGGAACTTTTCAAATCTACGTTAATAATTAATTTCATATGTTTTGACTATTTACAAACAAACTGAAACAAACAAACAAACACAAACTGAAAGTTACCTTTAGGTACCGCATTCTCTCTTATTCTTACGTCAAGAAAAACTTAGAACCTTTACAAAGAAAAACAACTAAATACTAGACTACTACTAAAGAAAAATAATAATCACATACCACATAATATCCTAAATTTTCTAATCACAACACAAATATAATCCAACTCACTACACAAACTCACTGGTCACTCAATAACAACTACAGTCATCTCCAGACTCCACTCGACTCAACCGTCTCATAGACAACTAACACTTAATCGCAACAAAAGAAGCGAATTTTAATTACTCAACGACTCAACCCTTCAACGGCCACGACTAAAAAATAACATTTAAAAATTTCACACGACAAAACAAACCCGAGCGAAAATATCAAAGAAAATGGTAATAAACTGCGAGAGAGAAAGATTTATTTGTATATTTAGTATTTTTTACAATAGTTATGTTAATGAGTAAATTAGGTATGCAAGTAACAGGTGGGGTCATCTGACTTCGCTAAAGGGGTCATCTTGGACCGTGTTTTTGCTTGTTATTGTCGATCTAATTAGACTTGCAGATGATATAAGATTTCACACGGAGCGATTTGTTAATGTTTTTAGTTTTATCTTTATGCATAGAGTCGGCGTATTGAAATGAGATGTGCATATTTATACTGTGTTGTGGGAATCGCTGTAGTTTCTATAAAGCGTTAGTCCATTGCATTTGCACTTTGGACAACGTGAGAGATTGCCTTATTTAGATTGGATTAAAATATAAACATTCGTGAATTAAATTAAGGAAAGCTCATTGGTTTCGCTTCACTATAAGTATAGGTAACATTTCTGACTACCATTAAGATATTCGTGGAACTGTTTGTTTCCCAGAATAAAATAAATAAATATTAGTCTGTTGTTACCTTTATTGATAGGTAGTAAAGAATAATGAACTTTGCAGAACACGTAGAATTAACTAGGAATAAATATTTTAAATATACTGCTATTTGGAAAAATAAATCATCTTATCTTATCTTATCTGAATAACTCGAAATGTTACTTTTTATTTGTAGATTTGAATTAAAAAAATAAAGAAGCACCAATATGCGCAAATTCATTAAACCTACATTAACTTAAATGAGCCGAAGTAAAAACTCATATCCTGTCCGCTACGAGAGAATTAATAAAAAAATTGTACCTAAGTAAGAACATTTCATAGTTTTCCTCCAGCAAGACTTAAGTAGTCTTACAAGCTTTTATTAAATATTCATAATCCTTTCCAACTGCCGAGACAGCAAAATCTTCTCATACTTAACCCTAGCTCGCTGCAAGAAATTTAAATTTTTAATTCGCTACTAAAATTTCGCTTTATGCAAATTAGCTTCTCAGGGCTTCGACAAAGGGTCATCTTGCAATCGCGAGTTTAACTGGACCATGCATTGTCACGATTTCAACTGGGATATGGTCCTATTGTGTCAAAATGGTCTTTAAAAATCATCTTTATGTTAATCTGGCACACGTAGGGTCAGAGGTCTCGACTTTTCTGTGGGGTCTCTTTTGTCACGCGGACAGGTCAGATTGACCTTTAACCTCGCGTTCTCACGGTTAACCCTCAGAAGATGTTGTACGTTTCCTTTTGAGAATTCTTAATTGGGTTAAGGTGAGTGTTTAAAAATCTAGTTTAGCGTTTTAAATTAAAAAGCGATGTTGACAGTTTGCATAAGTTTAAGAGCGAGGTCTTCGTAGTTTTTTTTTAGTCTTATTTGATTTAACGTGTGTTTCTGAGGAAGGAAAATAATGCTGGTGCGTTGAGTTAGGCCACATTCAATGATGTTGATGGTGGTGGAATATTTTCCCAGCCGTGGGACAATTTGTTTGAAGTAAAAGGTAAGTAATTAATTGCTATGTGTTCAAAACGCTTTGCTCTCATAGTAAAAAAGTTTGTAGTATTCAAGTAGGAGCCACATTAAGTGGGTCTAGGTAAATAAACATTAGGTAGGTAAATAATTTTTCACCCTGGGATTTTCCGTAAATCTATCTATAAATATTGGAGTTCCGCTACCGACAATTTACTCAATATCGGGTATCGAGGCGAATACCGAAACCGTTCGGTTTTTAATATTTTCATTCGGATATTTTCTTCCGGAACTTTTAAATTGTATTCGTTTCTGTATTGATAGTGCGAATACCGATATTCTTTTTTTTATTTAATGTTTTTTTCGGAACGTTAAAGTACTGTGTTGCCAGTCTTTTTTAAGACCTATCAGATTACCTTTCTAAATACAATGATGTTGCAGAATAAATCTAATGATGGAAAATGAGTTCATAGATAACATTTACCTAAAACAATTGAGACGACCAAACGGCGAATTTTTCAGGAAATAGTTTTTTTTTTTTTAATAAGTAACGTATAAGAAAGTGACTGTAATGTAGATTATTTTGCTACAAAGGGTATAATGCGTTGTATTATTCAATTTCGATATTATTACTTAGTTTGTATGTGGACCGCGGGTGGCTTTTATTGCCTATGTAGATATCTATATCCTATTCTTATATATAGCAAACATTTTTGGAAGGTTTAAACTGTAGGCAGGTTGTGGTGTAGTACATAAACCTGATGATGCTGCTGATGTTCCAATACATAAAAATAACATAATCTAACTCTTCAATCATGTTTAATTATTTGCCAACCGCCACAACGAAGTCATAAACCAATTTTAATACATTTCCGGTCAATACATCGACCAAATAATTTTCATAAAACTAGATGTGAAGTAAAATTTCCAGCTAATTAATTAGGCAACAAGCCGCTATCCACCAATCAGAGCGCTCATCATTTCCATCAACGTAATCGAAAATCATTTTTGTCAGTAATTATCTCATATTTCTACAGCGCACAAACTAAGTACTCCAAAAACCGTGATTAAATATTCTACACCACTATTCATTATCTATAGAATAGCACGGGTATAAACCTCCCCTAAAACATTACACGCACGGTCGTTACACCCCGACTCACCCCGTCCACCCAAACGCAACGTTTTTCTCCCCGGCAAGATAAAGACCAAATAAAAAAAGAAAACGCGAAAAATCTCTCTGTCTCTTTTTAGCGCGCGCATAACACGGTGGTGCGAACAGTGCGACATCTAAGCTACGAATGACTCACGAAAACTTGGGCCCCGCCCGAGACGGCCGCCTCTATCCGTCTCTCTCACTTTTTCACACTTTTCATCTGATGCCTTTGCTACTGAAATGGAACAAGTAACGCTAAAACCCCGAACTAATCTGAACTCTATTTTCATAGCCATACAGTCAAAACTCACAGTGTGCTAACATCGGTCAGAAAATATTTTAGAATGAAAGCGTTAGGGAGTGGAAGGTCTCTCTCGCTCGCAAAAAAGCTGTACACGGTCCGGGGGGAGGGTTAGACGGCGCGGGGGGGTGTGCGGATAGTGGCAGCCATGATGGTCGCCCGACGGCGGACCAAGACTGGTATTAATTTCGGCTTAATTTGTTCGTTGATTTCAAGTATTTTATTGCTAATGCTATCCAAATGTACTATTGAACTAAAATGAAAAATAAAAATAGATAAAAAATGTTTTTTTCCACAAATCATTTTTTCTTTTTAGATCAATGAATGAATAAAATTTATGTTTTAACAATTCGGAGTACATGCTGGTTAGATTATTTTGCCTTTGTTTTCGTACCGGGAACTTTGAACAATAGTTAATTGATCAAAAAATATTAAACTACCTATTTGTATTTTACGTTATCGATTTAATCCGAAAATTTTTGTCATGATTGATAATTCATTATTTTTTTTATAGGAAATGATTTTGAATTCAATATGTTTTAAGATTATTTTTTAATTTGAAGATATGAAGTACCTAAGCATAGCAGCATTCTATGGATTTAGAAGAATTTAGAAATAGTTACCTATGATTTAAGTAAATTATATTTTACTATTCTGTATCTCGGATAAAATAAAGCTAATAAATAAATCTTAAATAAAATATTATCATAGACTGTTCATGCTGACCAATTGAGGATATTTAAATACTTAATCAGAAACAATCCTGAAATAATGTATAATTTAAGCTTAAAACAAATTATTCGCAGGTAAATAAATCATTATTTCTGCCTAGAGATCATCATATTTCAACATCCTATACACAAATTACATGGCTATCATATAGGTAGTATCTATTTTTATATGGGTTTATGTAGATATTTCTGCTGGTATGAAAATATATGATTGAAACGTAAATCATCCATGTTTGTATTTCATTTTAGTTTTTAATGTATGTTTGCAGTTTTCTCTTCGTTAACACAGTTTATACTATCAATATAGTTTCGGCGTTAATATGTATGTACCTAAAAGGGTAAAATCATGAACTATCAGAATTAAAAAAAGTTGAAAATAGAATAGGTCTTTATGTGCTTTTAAACTATAAGTGTTCCTTGTTGACTACGGAACCCTGAAAATCATCACTTCAAACGATGCCGTAAAATGGTATTCAGCTGCATCCGTTTAGACTAGAAGCCGACCCCAACATAGTTGAGAAACGGCTAGGCAGATTGACTTCAAACGATGCCGATGGTAAAATCAAGTTATCATTACCTACATAATTAAGGAATTATTTAACCGTTTACCCGAAAACCAAATCACCAACGCACTATTAGAATCGAGGTCTGAACGCTAAAGAAATACCTTAAAATAAAAGTGGCATTTTATTTAAATACCACTTTTATTTCAAAACGATATTTAAATCAACTCGGTATTTTTTGGTTTTTTTGTTAATTTATTCTTCATAATAATAATCAGTTCTGTTATTTTTTTGTTAAAATCACTCTTCCCAATTACCACAGTCGATCCTGATAATTCCTCGAAACTCCTGAAATACCTATAAAACAATATTCAACTTGAATTAACCCGTAATAAAAAAAAAATCTGTTGCATTCATTACATACGCTCTTTTAAACGGGCAAGTAGCATTCAGTCAATGCTGAAAAATTATTCTGAAAATATTGGAGATATTTTTTTCATGTTATTTTTACTGAGCAAGAGGTCCTAGACAAAGTGAAAGTGACATAGCATCAGCGACAACGATGATGGAACAGTCAAAATGTCCGGGACTGACATAAGCTACGGAAAACTTTACGTCAATCCTGATGAAAGTCGTTCTAGATATATAAAAGTCTTTGAAAGCGATTGCCACTCTTGTCTAGGCCCTAAGGAATCAAGGAATATCCTTAAATAAAAAATTAATGATTTCGTAATACTCAAATACTTTTCAAACTGCATGTCAAAACTGCGGGAGGTCCATTTCGATCATTTTCGTTCACAATTCAGGTAAATACTTAAACAGATAATTATTAAGTCCTTGTTAAATGCCGAAAAGGTAAAAATAAAATAAAACAGGGAGGAATAACAGTAACAGTCGTTAGGTTACCAAAACAAATGGTTATCCTAACCGATAGTTATCATAAGACATTAAACCGACTCTTGAACTATATTTTAGAATGAAAACTTTTGACACATGCTACGCTACACGATATACTACGTAACATAATAACTAGGTATTAACCCAGAATTCTTAACTTGAGCGAAAATCAATCCATAATAAAAATACATCATAAAAATCATCACTTCAAACGATGCCGATGGTAAAATCAAGATATCATTTCAGAGAATTAAGTAATTAGTTAACCGTTTACACGAAAACCAAATCAGCAACGCTGATACGCTACTTAACGTAATAACTACGTATTAATATAATCAACTACTAAAGCGACACAATTCTTAACTTGAACCAAAATTAAGAACGCGCCACACAGCCGAATTCCAGCACCATCCTACACTGTACAAACACTAGCCCACATAATGACATCCACGCCATCTCCCTAAGAAGATGGGTAGAGAGAGAAGCCGATAATATCGCCTTCAATGCAATTTCATCGCCACCCTTCGCCAATTGGTAGAAAACGCACTTAAGCTGATTACAGGCGACAATGAAGTCAGCTGAGGTTCTATCATGGCTCGCACTTGGTTTACTAGGATGTGGTAATTATCGGGATAATTTATAAAAGGAAATTATTTTTCATAATTTCAGGATAACTTTTATTTTGATATAGATCATTTTTTATGACAACTTAACGACTATCTATAATAAAAATTTCAGGATTAGGAAACGTCTTGTTTTAACATAAAAAATGTTATTACCGTTTTTAAGATAAAATATTATACATTGAGTAAACTTCTTATACCAAATTAACTAAAGAACTAACTAACTATACCAATAAATATAAAAACAAAACGACACTTAGGCGTAGAAGTATTCGTCCGCATCGCCGTCATCCGGAAACGTGCCCAGAAGACTGGCAGCATTGCCACGTTGAATGGCAATGCTCATTCTTTGGGCAAAGAACAAGCCAGCCCTCTGGTCACGTGAAGTGTCGACCAAAAAATATAATCCTATGATACTCGGTAATACTGTAACTTCCCACTTGTGAATAATTTTCGGAATCGAATCAGTAGTTCCGAAGATTATCCCTTACATACAAATTCACAAATTTTACCTCTCTATAATATTATGTTAGTATACATGAATTCTTTGCGATCAAATACTTGATATCATCATTTTATTAAACTGGTAAGAAACTATTTGATTATTCCTTTTCACGTTTTCTGATCCTTTCAGGGTCTTATTTGAGGTATTTTTGATGAAGTACACGACTGGATACTGGCCTTATATTCCTAATTCACTACTTAGATAGAAGTATTACAATACTAGCCAGTATTAAGAAGCCACGTCATTTCTGATACTAGATTAACATTAATTTTATTGTTGGCTCGATTGCTGAATTGAACCTTACTTGCATGGAATTCAATTCTAATTGGTATGTTTTCGATTAGTCTACAGTAATATTTTAAAAGAGAATAAATTTGTGTTTTTATTTGTAAATAAATAAACTCGAAAACGACTGGACCGATTTTAAACGTTCCTTCACCAGTAGAATGTTATATTAACACTGACTAACAGAGGCTATAATTTATAAAGATAGTTACTAATATACCTATTACTCTTATCAGATATATGAGAGCACTAATAAACCTGAATTTTCTGTTTTATTTACCCTTTCACAGCATTCTAATATATCCAATAGTAATTTTGAATGAATTCGTCGATAAAATTCTCGAATTCTCAGAAAGCTGTCCCTTAATTTAACCCTGAATTGGCTGTTTCTGTTTCACTTCATCATTTTAATTATTACAAACTTAACGTTTACTGCACATTATTCATTTAACTTAAAAAAAAACACAGTTTTAAGAGAAAAATCTCGAAAATCATGAGTGTCGTAGACCGACATCCGTTTAAATACATTCTGTTGCTGTTCATATTAGTGGTTTTCACAGACAATTTCATTTCAACAAAGAATTCCTTTAATAAATACTTAAACAATTTGAACGAATCAAATGAATATTTCGGTACTGCTCCGCCATTACATTCTAGAAATGATTTGTTCAAATCTTTTTTGGATTGTAGATAGTAACTCTACTAACTATTTATTGCCTACTAAAATAATTATGTCAATGAAAATGTAAACTTGATAATGTTTCCTAGCAGTAACCTTAAAATAATACCTACTTACCAAACTTTGTTTATTTATATAAACTTCGCACTCAAAAAAAAAGGTACAACGGCGGACTTAATGCCTTAGGCCAAGGGTGGTGAAGAGATTAGATGGCAGGAGCTCTGATTGAGAAGAACAAAGAGAAAATATAATAATACATATAATTATCATAACTTTTTACTCACTCACTCGTCACTTTTTATTAGAACTTTTTCCTTTTCAATTAGGTAGGGCCGTATTCTCTACGCGTAACCAATAATTCTACCCAGCTTATACAGAAACTCAAGTCATGGCTTCTTTACAACTACCTTAATAACACTAGACTCTCTTCTTTCGCATCGCCTTTTCCTGTTACGCGGAGTCGACTTTCCCAATTATGCGACGCCATTTATTTCAGTCTTGTGCGACATCTTCCGTAAGTCCTATGAGATCATCTCCTTTTGGACCTTTGCCATCCATGTGGTTTGAGGTCTTCCTCTTATAACACTAGCCTCTCATTCACAAATAATAAGTGATTAAAAATCCCAAAATAAAATGAAAATTTTAATTATGTCGTATCAATTATGTATTTTACTGTGTGCACAGTCACGAGCACCAATATGTATACTTAGCAACTTTTAAACGTGATTTTCTCCTAATATATTGATTGTAATTTATTTTAAGGAAAATAGTATTTTGGAACTTATATTATTATGAAATAGGTATCATCTCAAAGTTGCAATCGCTATTCCACGAGAAAATCGTTATTGAATTTTGCTGAGTGTATACATATTTCTGCTCGTGACTGTACATAAATAATAAAATAAATAAAATTAGGACTTTGGATACAATACCAACTAATAGTCAACTGTTTACATCTTCCAATCAATGTTGTAGAAAGCGCTTTAGACATTTCAATTTAAAATGGAATTTTGTGAACTAATCTTTTAATTATAGTTGTCATAATTATTGTTGTGCGAATACGCTTTGGGTGATAATCAGGTCGAAACATATAATGTGAACCTGTTGTAGTTCCCTTGTGAATAAATAAATGTATATTGTTTGATTCTGACGGCCACTGGCAACTACCTTAGCTCAAAATCAGAATCCAAATGGCCAACAAATAGAAATTTCGATAAATATATGTTCTGTTTGACGGAAAGGGTTTACCATCAGTGTGAGAGAACTTTTCTATATGTTTAAATAATTCCCTGCACGACAGCCAAAAAAAAAAACAAACCCTACCTTCAACATAACTTGATGATGTAGTTACTGTGAAACAATAGAACACATCGATTTAGTTTCTATTTTTCGAGTCTTCCGAAAATATTTTTTCTATTTTGTGTACTTTTCAAAATAAATAGGAGCGCGATTTCAGAATGTCAAGTAAAAAAAAAAAAAAAAAATGTTATCTACGATAAGCTGTCATCCATTAAAGAGCACCGTGCTCCATCACCACAATAATTATTCTTTAAAATTCAAAAAAATTTTAACGTGAAATAGTGTTTGCACGAACATACTTTCGGAGAAAAAAAAGAATTAGAATGATCTCAACAAGGACATATACCTAAATACCCTTCTAAATAAAAACAATCAGCAATATCGGTTTCCTAAAGTCCGAGATATAGTAAAAAATCGGACTGAGGACCTCTCTTTTTTTCTATTCGGTTAAAGTTCCCTAGAAAAAAGAAAGAACGAAAAGTATGCGCAGCTTTTAGCGTAAAGTAGATACAATATGCACAGCACAAAATAGTATTTTTAACAACTACCTCTTGGATAAAGTCGAAAATGTATAGGAAACACTACTCCACGAAGTCCAGTTCCAAGTTACCGACACATACAAAAATCCATATTCTTTGTAAGAAGTTCAACAGGATGAATCAAATCGTTCAGAAAAACCAAAAGCAATGCTGTTCACAATTTCAAAAAGTAACTTCATGAAAATAAAAATGGATACCTTCCTAAACTTTTCGTGAGAAATCGTTACATTTTAACCACTACGATCTCACATTTCGAGCTCTCCACAGTTTTATGCAAACAAAAAATTTCAATAAAACTTCACGTTCTTTCAACGGCAAAGTGCAATGAACCGACTCGTGTCTTGAAGAGGCAGCGCCATCTGTTATTGAGTAGTAAAACTTTTTTTAAATAACGTTATGAAAAGCCATGCAATTTTTATAAAATTAATAAATAATGGCCAAATCATTTTCAATAACCTAAAAATTTTGCTTTTGAAGTATTTTTTAAAATAATTTAAGTTGTATTTTATTATTTGCTCGATTTCAACTTGAATTTTAAGAGGAATTTTATTTCACTTTTCCCATTATTTTTCGATGTAAGACATATTATGCCGTTTAAATTTTAAATTAAATAATGCTTAAAGCATTGATAATGTGTATTCACTTCAAAGTCACACGCTTTTTATTCACTCCACATGTTAAAAGAGTTGTTGCTACTCGACACAAGATGGCAGTAGCAGTAGTAGTCTTATATTTCTTATTGGATTCTATCGTGATCGTAAACAAACCGAGTGCGAACAGATATTGAATCACTCGACTATTTTTTATCTCACATCGGCCGTGTAAACAAAAATGGGATTATGGTTTCTTAGGTTTTGAACGTTTTCTGTTAACCTTCTATCTATTTTAGTTTGAGTAGATAGATGGTTAATTCTATTTAGATATAAGTAGGGACATAGATGTGTATATTTCTAGTTAGGTAGGTAAGTTATATAAAGCAGTATTTTTTCTAATCAGAAATATTATGATATTTTCTACCTAGATACTTTTTGTCTAATTGAGAAGTTTTCTCATTAACATTATTAAGAGATTTTAAAAGATCGCTCGCAATGTGTAGGACCTATTGCATTACATGTATCACTATTATCCCCTCCATAGTGCAACGTGTAGGGTTCGAATTCGCGACCCCTTACTCGACAGTACGACACCTTAGCCGTTGGCTTGGGAGTTTTAGAATATAAAACAGTCAATCAATCAACATGTCATTGAGTTTGGCTTAGGGCTGATTTTTCAATAATCAATTTTATCTGAGGAATAAATAGGTATTGCGGTTTGACAGCTTCTGTATGGAAAATATGTCAAATTGTCATAAATAATTGTCTGTGATTCAAATTATCAGACTACTATTGAAAATTCAGCCATTACTACAATTTCCGTTATTTCATTTTTACACATATAATTTATTTTTTTAAATATTTCTTTAAAAACATTTAAAAAATACAAACAATTGTAGCTCACCGGTATCGGGAACTAATATAATTATTAGTATGCTGTTATTTTTGTGATTTTTGGTACTTACTTACCTATTATATAATTTTGTGAAGAAATCGTCTATTAAAATATGTACCGCTGTCGACCCCAGAGGATCTAGCATTTTAATAACTATTCTCATATTTCCTTAGCCAAGATCGATATTCTACACAAATAGAGATAGTCCCCCTTCTCTAATAAGTGGCTAGAAACTAGTTTCTCGTGGATATTGCATAAGTTTCCCGGCACCGCTTGTAAGCACGGCAACCCATCAAAGTACGATCACCCACAGACAAATACTATACTTGTTTCATAATTATTGATTTATAAAATAAACAAGATTTTTCTACGATCAATGTTTAATAATAAAAATGGCTAGAAAGGGGGTCACTACCGAGATGTCGACCAAAGGTACCGTTCCGTTGCTGACCGCAGGCGCCAATCGCAGGCGACGTGTCGTCGCGACACTATTTCATTCGCCTTCCTATAGAATTGGGCTATCAAATGCTACATGTTTTTTTTAATCAGACTTTTAGTTCCAGAGATTAGCGCGTTCAAACAAACAAACATAAAAACAAACTCTTCAGCTTGAATATAAGTATAGATAAACCTTGATGAGCACGTAAGGATTATAGCTATTTAGTGGCGTTCTGTAGTTTATGCCTAAGTAGAGTAGTCTCTGTAGTGTAAACCAGAAATCGTAAAAAAAAAATCTGCTGTTCCCTACATATTGACGAGCTATGCGAACATAAATGTAGGGAAGATTTTTTTTTTTGCGATTTCAGGTCTGGTCCCATAGTGAAAGTTATTCATAATGATCAGTACAATGACTCCTTAAAAGATTTCGTGTATGAAAAGATAAACTTATATTATTATATACGGAAGAAAGACACCAGGAATAAACATTGCATTGTATAAAAAGAAAATACCCTTATTCAACATACTAGTAGGTATATAAATCCAAAAAATAAAACTAAATATATTAAGGTTGATGCGCTAGGGTGGCCCGCGAATTAGATCAACATACAACCTGATACTGACCTGCAAATTGCAAAAAACTGAAGAAAAATTGAATTTCGCGGGCTACCCTAGCGCATCAACCTTAAATGTAGGTACAGACACCCACATCAGTTCACGCGACAATTCCCTTCACACAGCTCAAGTAATTATCCCGAAGCAATCGAATTACTTTAACATCAGAGAAGTATGAAGACATGTGCTCTCTTCAAGCAATTAGCCCCCCGGGGGAGGGTCCATTCCCCCCGTTGCCAAGGGGGAAACCCGCACAATTCCGCCAAATCATCTTCACCCCGGTTTTACTGATGAAGATATGTAAATTCGTGCGATCCGAGATATTTTGTCCTCGACTACGGCGGGGGAGTTCGACCTTTTAGTTTTAGGTTCTACAATAGATAGTTTAAAATGGATCGGTTTTGTTACACGTGTATGGTGTAGAATATTTAGTTTATCTTACTTGTAACTGTTTACATAATTTCATCTATGTCAATAAGTTTTTCTGTAGTAGATCAGGGGGCCCAAACCGGTCACATTAGCAATTCCTCTAAAAGCAGTTCATTTCCTGAAACCCAGTTGTCGTTAGCAATTCCTCTAATTTTACATAAAAGCAATTCTTAATTTGTGGAAAATTTTACGAATCTCCATAGGATACTGTCAAACAGATGAATTATTTCGTAATATGAATTACACGCAGATCATATTATGAATTGTCAGTTTGTGACATTTTACGATGATTCATAATATTTTCATATTATGATTCTGCTAAAGTGACCGTTTTAAGCCCGCTGTTCAGTAAATTTGAGTTTTACTCTCTCTCTCTGCAGGCGTAGCATGAGCACCGTTTTGTCGACGGAAGAGTAGACAAAAATGACTTTTCTCGTAGACAGTAGACAGTACGAGACGGCAGCAAAGTAGAAAGAGTCAACTGCACTTTTTACGAAATTCACTCTTTTACATAATTCGACTCAGAATTCTTTGTTTTATCATAGGATTTATCGGTTGTCAGTGTGATTTTGACAGTAAGGATAGAAAACTTTCTTCCGAAATAGTCTCCGTACAAAAATACCTAGACAAAGATCGTTAGAAATGAAAGACAAAATGACAGATTGTAGAAAGATTTCTACAGTGGATGTCAAAAATGAAGAAACGAACTGTCACTTTGTATAGAAAAAGCTATGTCTTTTCTTCGTAGAGATAGAAAACGCCATGCTACGCCTGCTGTAATTGTTACTTCTAATTGTCCATTACATAACATCACGCCAGTATTCCCCAAAGGGTTAGGCAGAGGCGTAGAATACACCTATATTTTGCCAATTATTTACCTAAAGGGGAACGAAACTATTGCCATCAACTGGGCACAAATCCAGAATCAAGGCGGCTATTAAGAAATTCCATATTAAATAGAATTTTTAATAGTCATTATCAAATCACCCAACATCACTAAGGGCTGATTTTACCAAAGTCAGATATCTTTTATCCGTGGAATAAAAATGGCGTCTGACAGTTTTTCCATAAAAAACTGTCACACGCCATTTTCAAAAATTCAAAATTTATTCGCAGGATAAGACTTATACTAGATATAAAAGTTTGGTGAAATTCGCTCTAAAACAGTGGTAGCCCAGTAGTAACGGCCGCGACTTACAAGTTGTATGTCTTAGGTTCGAAACCAGACAAGCGCTTTTCTTTTTGTAAATAGTTTCATCACCACTGCTCTCAAAACGGTGAAGGAAAACATCGTGAGGAAACTGGCATATCCGAGAAACAAAAATTCGAAGACATGTCACATCTACCAACCCGCACTGGGCCCGCGTGGTGGATTACGGCCCACTCTCTCTCACAGAGAGGAGGCCTGTGTCCCAGCAGTGGGAACGTTATAATGCTGATTATGTAATTCAACCATTATAGGTTTTTGCAGTCCATATCTTAGCCACGACATCATCGAGCCATCTCCCTAGCAAAAAGGACAAGATATCCCACCATGTATTTACCTGCCAAGAACATTCACTTAATAATTTTCAGTCGAAAACAAGGTTAGCCGGTACGACTACAGTTTTGTAACAACTGTGCACATCTATTAATCATGTCGACGGGTTGTTTCTCGCTAAGACATCCACTGTGGGGTAACCTGAGAATGTATGTATATGTTTATGCTCTTTTCCATTAGAGAGATTATGAACTACCTTATAATATAAGAGATATTTAAAGGAGAAAAATAATAAAGGCTCATTTGCTACATTACATTTTTATTGTCTTTTGAATGACATTCAATGGAAGTTATAACGTTCTAGTTGAAACATAAAATATTAAATAACTAGCTGCGCCGCGCGGTTTCACCCGCGTAAGTCTCGATCCTGCGGGAATATCGGGATAAAAGTATCTTATGTTCTATTCCGGGTCATGGTCTACCTCTGTGCCAAATTTCATCCAAATCTGTTCATCCGTTTTAGCGTGAAAGCGGAACAAACAAACTCACTTTCGCATTTATAATACTAGCTTCCGCCCGCGGCTTCACCCGCGTGGTATGTCGATAAAAAGTGGCCTATGTCCTTCCCCAGGATGCCATCTATCTCCTTGCCAAATCTTATCGAAATCCGTTCAGTGGTTTAGGCGTGAAAAGGTAACATACAGACAGACAGAGTTACTTTCGAATTTATATTATTATATTATGGATAGTTAGAATAATCTTTATCTGACATTTCTAGCTGATCTTTGATTCTAACATAATATAGACTTATAGCAAAAGCATAATCAGCCTATAATGTTCCCACTGCTGGGACACAGGCCTCCTCTCTGTGATAGGGAGTGGGCCGCATGTCTCATGTCTTAAATTTTTTGTTTCTAGGACATGCCGGTTTATTTACGGTCTTAACTTATTATAAAATCGTTTGTAAGAGGTTTGGAGGTTTTTCGAACTAAAATTAGCGCAAAATTAATGTGATTAATAAAATTGTCAAGTTGGTGTTGTAAACGACTGTGATTGGTTGAACGATTTATCAACATCCAATCACAGCACGTCACGTGTCTGAAAATGGAGAACCAGCTCCCTAACTGCGTAACACACTTTCAATCACAATTTCAATGATTTTGAAGGATATTGCTAATCCATTGCTTCATATGTTCGAAAAATTTGTCTGCTCAACAACGTAGATAACGTGATGAATGTTGTTGAACTGTCAAAATTAAAGCCATTGCTACTGTTAGTGCGTTACACAATTACCTCGCTGACCAAAGATTAAATTATCAATGGAGTTGCTAATCGTCGTTTACAATGGAGTTGCTAAGCAAGCATAAAACTGCTGCTTCCTACAGCTGAAATTTTGTCCATGATCTTCTTTACATATTTAATTAGCCAATTATTTAAATATCTACGGAAAAAAGGTGACATTAACCACAGCTACAACCAAAATAATATTGTCATTGAAAGTTCCAATATTCATAAATACAGTTAAATGCAAAAATTAAAAAAATATTTATTTGGTTAGCCAGAAATACAGCAAGTTGATGATTGGAGCCTCCTTTTAAGCAAAAAATGCCTGTATTAGGAGACTCCGCTCAGGATATAGTATAGTAATATTCATAAATACTTTCCTTAAACCACAGGAATGTCAATATTAGTCAAAAGGCCATGTTCCGGTAGTAATTCCCACACTAAACTGTTGTTTCACCTACACATGATCATGCTCCATTGACATCAAACAATTTAGCCGATGCTCGGCGTAGCCGCCTACGCTTTGCCTACGGTGCTACGGAGCTACGGATTCTCGTAGCAAGTGTCTTGATCGTACACGTTTTTTGTAACTCAAAGAAATTTAATAAAACGATTTGCTGCGATTTTTTCTTTCTTGATTGGTAGGTATCGTCGCCCACTGCTGGGCGTAAATGCACTAGGAAATAATTTTAAAATTAAAATAATTAAAACACTGCTTTCGCCAGCAGTGTTTTAATTATTTTAATTTTAAAAGGAGCAGCAATGAGGGTTTACTATTAGTACCTATGCCTAACCCTCCGGGTACTACAGTGATGTTATCTGAGTAGTGTTAAAAAAATCACCTTATTTTTTACCCGACTACGGCGAAGAAAAAAGGAGGTTTATGATTTTGACCGGTATGTATGTATGTTCATCTGTTCCCTCCTATCTTCTAAACCACTCATCACAATTTGACAAATGAGGTATCGTTGGATGCGTCTTGATCGTCTGGTATATAGACTATGTGTATATGCATAAATCAAACAGATGACTTGTGACTCCGGATTTTTAATTTGTCTGTCTGTGGTGTCTTGTTTATACCTTTTTAGTCGTAGTTGGGTTTTAGTTTTTATTACTTTTTTTTTTTCAATTATAGGCACTGCGCAGCAGTGTCCCAAAATAGACGAACGCAGTCGTTGCAACGCAACTGTCTCCAGTCCATGTACAGGACTCAGGTTAATTCTTTTATCAGGACGTTGACACTTACAGCATTTTTGCCAATTTATTAGATCCCATTTTCACATATATAATTTTCAAAGGTGATCACTCCATGTCCCATTCAGACGGGCGTCTAAACCGCAGCGTTCGCCTGCCAGCCTGCCACCGCCACGCTGGCACCCACGTACCGAAGATCATTATCTGCCACGAGAAAGTTGGGAGGAATCTAGTTAGAACCCCTCCCTCCCCCCGCCACCCGCCACCCTAGAAGCCTTAACTTGTTATAACCAGTTTAAGCCAGTTCTGTTTAGTTGGGCACCTGCGATACAAGGCAAACTCCATGGTTTGTCTTGTGTTGTTGTCCAGGAGGTTGTTTTGACTGGTTCGTATGTATTAGTGTTTTGTTTTTAGTTAGTGCTGTTGTTGTTGTATGCAAGCTGTATGCTGGATGCATAATAAGCTGGAAGGTGTGGGTATCATAAATCGTATTTAAAACAGCTTTCATTTTAGCACGGGTAGTAGACACACTTGAACAGAAGTATGAAGTACTAACTACCTTACCTGCATATGGCGCCAAGTTTCATCTTCTGTTAATTAGTTTCGGTTTGCCAGTGAAATGAAAGCCAACAGATCTGGAATCCTCTCGTCTCCCAATTGTCCAATAGCAGCGGTAAAGAACTATTGACAAGGAAAGATGAAGACGATGATAAAACTTAAATGCTTTTCAATAGATATAAAAATATTGCAATAATTAGTGGCATCTTTCACACATAAACTAACTAAAATTTCTTTCTCATTTCTCCTTTCTCAGGTCTGCTGGAAATTTCTTAAGAATTAAGCAGTACCTTTGTACTCATATTATAATTATGTCGTATCTCTATGTATTTTACTGAGTGTACATAAATAAATTACTATGAAGCTGTTAGCCACCTCAAGATGCGCTCATAGTTCATCTGAAACAAAACTTATATTATTCAAACGAGGGAAAGCTATATCTAGGGTACAAGTCAATTACCAAATCCTCCAATTATAATAGGTATAACTATAAAAAAAAATATAATAAAAGCATGGGCTGTAACAATAGTATTGTAAATTTGATCATCACCAATTAAAGATCCTGGATTACCTAATTCAGCACGAATTAGTAATCTTGATGATATTCCTACTATTCCTGCTCAAATTCCAAAAATAAAATATAATATTCCAATATCTTTATGATTTGTTGAAATTACGTAATTGCGTAACTTATTTTCGTAACACAAATTTGTTTCATTTTGACAGTTCAACATTGCGTTATTTACGTTGTTGAGTAGATTTTTTTTCGAACTTATGAAGCAATGGATTAGACATTTGTTTCAAAACGAATCAGAATGTGATTGATCATGTATTACGCAATTAGGGTGTTTTTGGTTTTACCAGTGTTGCGGGAAAGTCTGAACCTCCTACGGGAAGGAACACGGGTGGGTTTTAGTCAAAGTCTGACACGCCCTTCCGCTCCGCCCAGAGCGGGAGAAGTCATTGGATGGTTTCCAATAATGTTTGTATGTGTTTTTGGTTTATAATATCATACAGATTCCATTATTTCTTTGCTAAAAGATAATACTTATCGTGACTTTATGAAATGGGGCTGATATGTATAATTACTATAAAACAGTTAGCCAAAAATATGCCCAAAAAATTCTTCCCAGCTCCAACATGTGCTGACCCTAACTACCCAAGGTCGCCAGTCTGGCTCGAGCTCGTAAAATCTTATTTTCCACACAATCCGTCTGCTGTTTATCTCTCGGATTAGCCCCACAACCTAACTTGAATTATTAACATAATCTGATTAAAGCCTTACGTTTATCTTCAAGCTATGTTACGAAGGAGGCTGGGAGTAATACTTTGTAGTTTTATGTGGGTCTGGGTAGGGTTTTAGTTTAGTTTTATTCTAAGGCTAAACTTCGCCCGCGGCTTCGTCCGCGTGTTGGTCGGGAATTATCCCACGGGGACATGCTGCTGGTATAAAAAGTCAAGATAAAAAGTTCCTATGTGTTAATCCAGGTTATAAACTATTCATTCAAATCCGTTCAGTATTGTTTGCGTAAACGCGTAACAAACAAACTCACTTTGGATTTTATAATAATAGGTCTTTACCTATGAAATTGCCGTTCTGCAGTACTGGCCATTTCAAATCAAAATAATTTTTGTTTGGCTAAGAATTCTAATTTCAAATTAATTTTATTTTAAAAACATGGAATTCTTTTTTCAAAAGAATTCATTTGTTTAATGATTAGTGTTACATTTTCATCGCATTTCAATCTTTTTCGTCATCATGGATACGTTATAAAATCCGAGTAATTATGGAATACTAGCTGCGCCCCGCGGTTTCACCCGCGTAAGTCTCGATCCCGTGGGAATATCGGGATAAAAAGTATCCTATGTGTTAATCCAGGTTATAAGCTATCTGTTTGCCAAATTTCATTCAAATCCATTCAGCCGTTTTTGCCTGATAGAGTAACAAACATCCAAACACACAAACACACACTTTCACATTTATAATATTAGTAGGATGAGTACCGTCGTGGCAGCAACGCGGCACAAGCGGCACGCAACATCAACGACGTTTACGGAGCTAACACTACAAACCAACGCACCACCTGTTATTGGTTTGCTCGCTTCTATTCTGGAAATTTCGACCTGAAAAATGAACCTCGCGGTCGTCCGAAGACTTTGGTCGACAATGACGAATTAAAGGCGATTGTGGAAGCTGATGATACACAATCTAGGGCTGAATTAGCAGCAGCTTTCGACGTTAGCGTCAAAACAATATTGGTCCATTTGCGTCAAATTGGCAAGGTAAAAAAGCTTGACAAATGGGTGCCCCACGAACTCAATGATCGCCAGCGCAAAGTACGCGTCGAGGCGTGCCCAGCACTGCTCAACAGACACACAAATGAAGGAATTTTGAACCGCATTGTTACCTGCGATGAAAAATGGATTCTGTTTGATAACCGCAAGCGCTCAGCAAGTTGGTTGGATCCTGGTTCAGTACCTAAACAATGCTCTAAACGAAAACTTACCTCTAGAAAAGTGATGGTCACTGTTTGGTGGTCTAGCGCCGGTGTGATTCATCACAGCTTCTTACCAAACGGGGTGAGCATTACTGCAGATGTGTACTGTGAAGAACTGAACACAATGATGGAGAAGCTGGCACATCTCCAACCAGCATTGGTCAATCGCTCGTCTCCGCTGCTCCTGCACGACAACGCGCGACCTCATACTGCACAGCAGACGGTCTCCAAGTTGCAAGAACTAGGGTTGGAAGCTCTCCGTCATCCGCCCTACTCACCAGACCTTGCGCCTACAGACTACTACTTTTTCCAGAATTTGGATAACTTCTTGGCGGGAAAAAAATTCAATACCCGAGAGGCAGTACAAAATTCCTTTGAAGAATTTGTTGCCTCCCGTCCAGCTGATTTCTTTAAGAAGGGCATCAATAAACTGCCACTGCGTTGGCAAAGATGCATTGATTGCATGGGTGATTACTTCGACTAATGCAAATAAAAAATACATGAAAAAAATTCGTTTAAATTTTTTCATACAAAACGGCAATTTCATAGGTAAAGACCTAATATTAGTTAGGACAATCCACGTGCTGACTATTTAACTATGCTGAGGTCTTATTGTGCTCGAACTATGTAAACAAAACCGAATATCAGTCTGTAAAGCCCCATACACACGACGCACGTTTCTATGTCATAAAATTAACGCAACAAATGACAGCGGCATACTTTCTTTGTTTCTTCAACTAATGGTTTGCCACAGGCAATTATATTGTATCGTGTAAATCAGGCATAACTGATCCACAGTAGTAAAGGCTGCTGCTTCTGCTCTTATAGCGAAGTAACGAGCATTGATGACCTCGTTCGCTCACTGTGCGTTGAGTATTTTAGTCGGTACGATTTGTCTTGTTGTTAATTCCGAAAAATCCTAGATCTTTTTATTTATTTATTGAGCTAGGCACACCAGTGACATATTTACAAGGACAGTAACAATAGGCAATCACAAGTCTTCAATACTGTGTAAATACATCACTTATAAGCATGAACAATGCACACCATTCTTATTATTTTTAATAAAATTCAAATTTTTATTTCTTTTTTTTTAATTTAAATAAACTTTTAAATCATTACAATATTAGCAATAAAAAAAAACATAATAAAATTAAATCGTAAAATAAAATCTTTAAAAGTACCTACATCCTGAAATTCAAAAGTCATTAGACGTTTTGGAGGTCAATTTAACCGTATATAGGGCAAACACGAAATTTCCCTATTTAGGGTTAAGGATTTAATAAAACTCAATACAACCTCTATACAAAATGTCGTCTTTTCCATAACTACTAACTGTATAATGAATGTTCCATAAAATTATAAGAATTATCAATAAGTCAGCTATCAAAATCAAAAACATAGGTACAACTTCCCCCACTCTAAAATCCTACCTATGAAAACAAATTCGTAAATCAATGGCTGGAATTCCTTATTTTTCCTTTAGCCGAATAATTTGAAAGTGAATGGGAGCCGGTTCGATACTGCGGTTCATTCGTAGTAGCCGCACACCAAAATGTAAAGAAAAAGAGCTACGCGCTACGTCGTAGCTCTGACGTCACGCCTACGCTGGCTACGCTCGTAGCACATCACTGTTTTTAACACTTTGATTGACGGGTATCGTCCGTATTTTTACCTATATATTTTTTTACCCGACTACGGCGAAGAAAAAAGGAGGGTTATGATTTTGACCGGTATGTATGTATGTATGAATGTCTGTATGTATGTATGTTCATCTGTTCCCTCCTATCTTCCAAACCACTTATCACAATTTGACAAATGAGGTATCGTTATAAGCGTCGTGATTGTCCGCTGGTTATAGGCTATGTGAAGTCACATTAAATTAAAAATGGCGCCCTCTAGAGGACATAAAGTGAGGAACTTAAAAAAAAAAATGGTTTAATCGTACCATGTTGGGTATCAAAAATATATATATTATAACCACAAAAGAATTTAAAAAAAAATCAAGTAATAAAAACTAAAACCCAACTATGACTTAAAAGGTATAAACAAGACACCACAGACAGACAAATTAAAAATCCGGAGTCACACATAATCTGTTCGATGCCCTAACACGTGTGACTCCGGATTTTTAATTTGTCTGTCTGTGGTGTCTTGTTTATACCTTTTAAGTCGTAGTTGGGTTTTACTTTTTATTACTTGATTTTTAGGAGTTTTATGGAGTTTCTTTTTAAGTTTTATCAACCGAACTTTATATATGATAGCACCTATATATCATTCAATCTATAAGATGTATCTAAATAATTAAAGTAAATCCAAACTCCACTATTGAAAAGTATATTTAATTTTCTGAACATTTTAAAGTATAAAACGTAACACAATGCACTCACAAAATAAAATGATTCCAAAACTTTTCTCTTGATTTTGAATTATTCAGTTATAATACACACAATAATAATAAAATTCCTTCCCATCAGTGCCTCGCAGCCCAGTTTTCATTAAGTCCATCTGCAGATTCCTTGAGAACCGTGCCAGGAATACGTCTCCTATATTACAAGGCTATGCATTCTACCCCACCAGTAACGCTTCACCCCTCGAATTTACTACAAAGTTTGTAAACAAGAGGTCTTCTTAAAATGGACGAAGGTATGCGACGCTTAAGGTATGTACAGATTAATGAATAATCTAACTGAAATACAAGACCACAGTCTTGGGTATTAGTTGAGGATTTATGGCGACTGCGATGTGTAGAATTTTGGGAAATTGTGCATGAACAAAACAACAGGAGCTCATGGCTAAGTAATAACAGCCGCACGGGTCGATCCATCACGTTAAGCTACGCTTGCCGTGGATGGGTGACCATCTTTACATACCGAGACTCCTCCGTGACTCGGAAAGTACGTTAAGCCGTTGGTCCCGGCAGTCATTCGTGGATCTTTGACAGTCGTTACAGGTCTTCAGAAGCCCGAAAGTCTGACAACCAGTCTTACCAAGGGGTATCGTGTTACCCAAACTGGAATGGTAGGTCAGATAGGTAGTCGCTCCATATAAAATACTGGTATTCAGCTGCATCCGGTTAGACTGGAAGCCGACCCCAACGTAGTTGGGAAAAGGCTAGGCAGATTGATTGTAAGACACCAACACTGTATCCTCTGCAAGGGAAGGTATAGAAGTACTGACGTAATATTGGTGTAATATACACTTGCATAATTATTACATCAACATTACGTTCGTAAGGATATAAGTCACTTGCAAAAAGCTGCGAGCCTATTGCCAGTAACCGGGTACCATTTAAGATTCAGACAATCTATGGTAGTTACTATATAAATAAATTAAAAAGTTATAAAGAATCGAACACGGTACCCAGATGTCACGCTTTGGACCACTAGACATAAAAGCCGTGCATGATGAATTTAAATTGCAGGCAATTTTCTTTTTCAAATATTAATTTACATAAACTAAATTAATATTTTTTTTGTGAAGAAATATATCGAAATCATATTGCCAAGTTTGATTAAAACTCAATACTTAGATGAATTCTTGCTCCAAAGCAATATTTAAACTATAGAAAGAATAAAATAGAAGTAAAAATCTTTTTAAAAACAAGCTTTAAATGAACTTAAAAGGATTTTCCCATGGCTACCTTCTGGCTCCATCATCAGACCCTGAACACCACCTAGTGTCAAAACACTGTTTAATACATAGCCAATGAGTCCAACCAAACACGATGGTGCTATCTTGTTTTTGATTGGGGAGTTCCTATAGCCAACTTCCGGCTCCATCAGACCAGCTTCATAGTATCATTTTATCAAAATGTCTCGGTAGTTATATAAGTATGCCAAGTTTCAGCTCAATCGGATGCCAGGAAGTGCTTGAAAAATGGATGGAAATTGGAGTAAGCGGAAACACATATACGAACAGAGCAAGCTATTATAGGAGCTTTTAAAAATAAACACATGTACTCAGATTGAGACCTATGCCCTCGATAGTGTGCATAGCCACTTACACCTCTCACGGCCGAGTACGCGGCTGCGTGCGATGCGTGCGACCCTGTTGCGTACCAAGCGTGAACGCAGGGGGTTGTCTTAGCTTGCCGCGTATTTTTAACTGACGCCGACGGGTATAACGGACGATCGGCGACTGTTCGTTACATGTGCTCGACAAGGCGTGAAGTGCGTGGGTGTTTCTGAGGAGTATTTTGAATAGGCTGCATTGTAGAAGGTTATATTCGTTTATTTAAGAACTAGTTAAGTCGCGCGTTTTCACCCGCATAAGTCTCGACCCCGTGGGAATATCGGGATTAAAGGTATCCTATATCCTTTTCTAGGTTATGGTCTACCCATGTGCCAAATTTCATCCAAATCCGTTCAGCCGTTTTAGCGTGATAGTGTAACAAACAAACAAACTAACTTTTGCATTTATAATATTACTAGCTGCGCCACACGGTTTTATCCGCGTAAGTTTCGATCCCATCGGATTATCAGGACAAAAATTATCCTATTTCCTATTCCAGCAGGCGTAGCATGGCGCTTTCTATCTCTACGAAGAATAGACATAGCTTTTTTTATACAAAGTGACAGTTCGTTTCTTCATTTTTGACATCCACCGTAGAAATCTTTCTACAATCTGTTATTTTATCTTTCATTTCTAACGATCTTTGTCTAGGTCTTTTTGTATGTAGACTATTTTGGAAGAAAGTTTTCTATCCTTACTGTCAAAATCACACTGACAACCGGTAAATCCTATGACAAAACAAAGAATTCTGAGTCAAATTATAAATAAGAATGAATTTCGTAAAAAGTGCAGTTGATTCTTTCTACTTTGCTGCCGTCTCGTACTGTCTACTGTCTACAGGAAATGTCATTTTTGTTTACTCTTCCGTCGACAAAACGGTGCTCATGCTACGCCTGCAGGTCATACCCATGTAGCAGATTAAATCCAAATCCGTTCAGCGTGTAAGCGTACAAACAAACAAACTCACTTTCGCATTTTTAATATCCATACTTCATAACTAAATATATACTATAATATACTATCCTTAGACTAATATTATAAATTCGAAAGTAACTGTCTGTCTGTATGTTACCTTTTCACGCCTAAACCACTGAAAGGATTTTGATAAAATTTTGCATGGAGATAGATGGCATCCCGGGGAAGGACAGAGACTTTTCATAATATTCATTCAAAGGAATTGTTAAACCAATGCTTCATACTTCCAGTAGTTAGACATCATAAAGTATTCATTTATCAATAGACTTATACATAATACCTTTGTCTAATATTATTTTATTATTATATAAGCCATGTACATAAAACCAGTTAGAGTTCAGACCGCGTCGTGAAGCGACGCGACGCTGCGCGCAGTTTTTAACAATTATCGAACTTATTTTCTTCACGAAAAGGTATAATTTCAATGCGACGGTTGACACGTGTCAACCACAAATATCAACTCGACACAACAGGTTGTTCCTACAAATCAATAGCTAACATGCATATTATCGTCAGTAAACGGAACACAATATAACTCCAAACTCACTTTAAGCGCTGGTAATAAAATTAAGCGTATACTTACATACCTGTAAGCTGAGCGTCACTTATCGCTCGATCAACGTAAGCGATAGTCAAACTACGCACATAAAGGACGTCGCACGCACATAAACCGGTTATCTGAACACTGCCTTAGGCGCCAAGCCGGAATGTGGGTGGTACTTGACAGACGAGGAAGCGTTTTACTATAGTTGATGCGTTTTAGTATGGGAAAAGAAGTCATTGCCCTTTCCCTAATATCTCGTCGTACGAATCCGAAAAATAAACTACACATTTTCATTATTGGAAAATGTTGAGGATCCCGATTGTTATCGATTCAGGACGTTAAGGGAATCTCTAAGCTCATGAAAGTGTATTGAATGACTATTTCATGAAATCATAACATTTGGCACTTTCATGCACTTAGAGAGTTGTATTGCTGATTCTAATGTTTATAATTCCGTAAATCCATATTTGTTACGAGCGCTAATAATATTTAGATCAACATACAACTTGATACTGACCTGCAAATTGCAAAAAACGTAAGAAAATTTGAATTTCGCGGGCCACCCTAGCGCATCAACCTTAACGGACTTTGTTTCTGTTTTTGAATTAAAGAATGCTTGAAAATTTAAGTTAGGTCAATGACCGATATTGCCATGCTAAAACGCAACAATTATAATTGGGTGTATCTTCTTTACTATGTTATGATTGTTTGAGAATATAATCGTAGTAGTGTATAAGTACTAGATTGTCCCTTCAGGTAATAGGGAATATGCATGTGATTCAAATATGGGTCAAATATTTTTTTCTATAAACTATGTTACTTCAGAATTAAGCCTCCATCAATATTTTTGAATAAAATTTCTTTTTGAGCGAGAAATTAATTTTTAAAAAGTCCCAAAAAACTGTGGGTAATTCAAATACTTGAAAAGGCTAAGAGCGGATGTGACGTAACAATCCGGGCTAACAATCAAAATGTCAATGTCAAGTCAATCAACAAGTGTCAAGTCAATGTCAAACGCTCATAGAAAAAGGAGTGTTTGACGTTGGCTTGACAGTTGCTTGTCTGTTTTCACGAACTGTGACGTCACCACACCAAGCGCGCCAAATGGAGGGCGTTTAAATAGCCCGGATCGGTTGGATATTTTTAAACATTTTTTTAACTACTTTAAATTGCTTTTTTGCCGTCGAATTTTTTTTTACTATTATTTAACGATGTAAACTATCGAATAAAAATATTAAAAAAATACATGCATATTCCCTATTACTGTCCGCCCACTGAAACTCGCTGAAAAAAGAGAAAGTCATTATTGAAAGTCAGCACCTTTTTAAATAACAAATAAAAAAATATTTTTGTTGCATTTGCAATCCAAAACATTGCTAAATGTAGTTCCCATTACTTTGTATGACTGTAGAATAAAATTAAGTTCCATTAGGAATGTATTAATAACAGCCCGGAGTCTCACATTTATGTTCGCATAGTCCGTCAAAATGTAGGGAACAGCTGATTTCTTTTTCGCGATTTCAGGGTTGGTCCCATTATGAAATTTGTTCACTCGGGGACGATGACGATGTTTATGATGAGTACAATGACCACTTAAGAGGATTAAAACGACTAAAATTTCACCCTGTATATATAACTGAAAAAGAAAAAGAAAAATTGTTTATTCTGCACAAACAAATCGCATACACAACACAAAAAGGCAAAATAAGAAATAATACAAAAGTTGCCAAAAGCCTCGTATTCAAATAATAAAAAGTTTGACATTATTCTTGTAGAATCTGTCTTAAAATTAAACCCGCTCTCCGCTCACAACTCACAAACACAAGAAGTAATTTGCACGAGGCGATTGTAAAGTATCGTTATGGTGATTACATTGTTACTAATTCTGCTCCGTTGTCTCTAAGTCATTTGGAGTTAGTGCCGGCGCCTCAGGCTGCAAAGTTACTAAATAGATTGTGTTAGGTGCAGTTTTGAGGTACAGTTTATGTTAAGCTTTTAATTTCGGATGTAATTTTTCGTATCTTCTCTGTACGAAAAGCCTGGACAGTTATGTACTTTTACATGAATCTTGTAAGTAATTATGACATTTGTCGTCTATTGTATGGATATTTTTATGGTTTTCTGTGATGAGTGCTGAAATAAATAAGTTTAAGACCCAGACTTGCTTGATTAAAGTCTTTTAAAATACTTGCAACATTAGGAATTCGGCTAACCTTTTATAAGATACTAGTTTTTTTCCGTGGCTTCACCACCTTGAAGGTCGGAATAAAATCCATTAAAACCTTCTCCATCCAAAAATACATGTGTCTTTACTTTCATGGTGATCGGTCAAACGGTGTTGGAGTTTATCAATCTCATAATATATACCTACATCCATTTTTATAAGATTGATTGATTAATCAATCAATCTTATAAAAATGGATGTTATAAATCATCAATCTTAAGATTGATGATTTATAACATTGATTTTTCATTAGGACATACATATTTCGTTTAATTAAATAGTGAAATGACAAAACCAAAAACCTATCTTCTGTCTGGCGCAAAACGAAATTCACCTAATTGTTGGATTCCATTAATGTAACCCTATTTAAAAACTATATTAAAACATCTTGACTGAAATAAAACATACAATTTTCACATAGAAGCATAACTACATTCACATAATCCCATACACCGTACACAACATTTGAAGAGCGGGTGCAAGACGATTTGCAGCAGGAAATGAACCCGAACAGAGGGGGGAGTGGCTCTGGCTCCACGTATCTACGTGGAAATGCTTAGGTATACTTCAGAAATGCGCGACTGAAGCGACTTGATGCGATATCAAAGGGAAAATATAGGAAATTATAATTTATATTATATGTATAGGTAGACGTTTCTGGATATAGAACTTTGAATAATCTATGTCTATATTCTACACATTATAAATTAAAGTCGCTTTTTGTGTGTGTCTGTGTGGCCGCGTTGTTCTTGTAAACTATGCCACGGATTTAGATGTGGTTTTCACCATCGAGCAGCGGTGGCCCAGTGGTGAGCAGCGGTGGCCCAGTGGTAACGGCTGCGACTTACGAGTTTTAGGTCATAAGTTCGAACCCTGACAGGCGCTTTACTTTGTGTAAATAATTTCATCACCACTGCTCTCAGAACGGTGAAGGAAAACATTGTGAGGAAACCGGCATGTCTTAGAACCAAAAATTCGAAGACATGTGACATCTACCAACCCACACTGGGCCCGCGTGGTAGATTTACGGCCCGCTCCCTCTCACAGAGAGGAGGCCTGTGTCCCAGCAGTGGGAACTAATTAAGTAGGTACCTAGAACTAACACCCTTTTTTTTTTTTTTTCTTGTAACATGACTTTAAGATAGGACAAATAACCGAAAAAATAACGAAAAATTAATAAAAATAACAAATTGGTGGAAAATATGCATCACATTCACGCAAAACGGCCATCGCTCAGCATAATGCTGCGACCCTATGCGAGACAGAGCCCCAGCAATACAAAGTTTGAATTTTCCTGGTTATAAGATAATCTATACAAACTTACCTCTCATGTATACTGATTCGCAACCGACGTTACGTTCCCAACAGTTGGACAATTTCTAGTACTAATAAGGATCAAATTCGCAAAACAAATATGCGTTTGTATGAAACTGACAGGTGTCAAGATCGCATTCTTTCGATGGTCGGACTATAGTTTTGTTAACTTCTCATATTTTTTTAATGAACTTTTTCCCTTTAGAATATCCAACAACATGCTACTATGTTATTTTTGGTCTTCGTAATTTTCATTGCACTCGCTAATCTCGCAGACTAATTTGACAGGTGCAAATGTCAAACTCCAAATTAAAAAAAACAAACAACAATCACTTGAAATGTCAAAATAGTCTACGACATTAAAAAACAGACTGTAGGTACCTACTTA